>BJCM01043088.1:0-11896 GCA_018326385.1 Flaveria bidentis | reverse complement strand
CAGTTGCTTGGCTCAGTCGTACGAATGAAGACTGTAACCTATAAATACCACTTAATTCGTGGAAAAACGAGACTTCAAGAATTCACAACCCTAGCCGTCCAAGTTCGTCCAGAACGTCCCTTCCAAGTTCATAGACTGTTTCTGATCAATCCTACTCTTTTCTTAACGTATTCTAATCGTTAGGTTTGATCGGATTAACGGTTTCTCTGATTTGATCGCCAATCAAATAGAATTCCGCGCTATTTGATTCGGTTTCACGTTGAATCAGTTAGTACTCCGTACGCTATCGGTCCCAACAACTACCCTTAATTCATATGACTAAGTGCCATTCAATAACATCATCCCCTTCAAGTACCTTACTCGAATTATTTTAAGTGAATCAATCATCTATCCTTTGTCACAGATTTCATGTTAAATCTTTGAGACACAGAGTGATCAATCTCTATGGATTTAACTTTATCCTTTGTCACATATTTCATGTTAAATCTTACTCTCTATTTCATACTCAATATCATTCCTCTTTGAATAGGTACCATTCCTCTCTTAGAGTTTTCCATCTTGAACCTTTTCAAGATCTTATCAATGTATGCACTTTGATTTAAACCTATCAACCGCCTTGATCTATCCCTATAGATCTTTATTCCTAAAATATAGGCGGCTTCACTAAGATCCTTAATGGAAAAACAGCTCCCAAGCAAAGCTTTTACACACTCCAAGGTTGGAATGTCATTTCCAAATAGTAGAATTTCATAGACATATAATACTAGGAAAGTGATGATGCTCCCACTAGGTTTCTTATATACACATGCTTCATCAGCGTTTTTGATGAACCCAAATTTGATTATTTCTTCATCAAAACGGTGATTCGAACTTCTTGATGCTTGCTTCAATCCATAGAATGATTTCTTTAACTTGCATACTTTGTCAGGATGTTTTGGATCGACAAAACCTTTAGGCTGAACCATATAGACATCTTCCTCAAGATATCCATTTAGAAAAGCGGTTTTGATATCCATTTGCCAAATCTCATAATAATAATGAGCAGCTATGGCAAATAATAGCCTAATAGACTTTACCACTGCAACTGACGAGAAGGTCTCACCATAATCAACCCCTTGAGTTTGAGTGAAACCTTTTGCTACAAGTCTAGCTTTATAAGTTTCCAAGTTTCCATGCATATCAGTTATCTTCTTGAAAACCCACTTACTTACAACTACTTTGGAGTTGAGAGGTGGTACAACCAAGTCCCACACTTGGTTGTCATACATGGATTGCATCTCAACGTTCATGGCTTCAAGCCATTTGTCACAATCCAAATTCGATATTGCATCACGATAAGTGGTTGGTTCATCGGAATCTACCACATAGCATCCATCCCTGAAAAATCCATATCTTTTAAGTGGATTACTAGTTCTACCAGATCTACCAACGTTTTGTGTGTATTGATCAACTATTTGATCATCCTCAACATCCTCATGTTGAGCGCTAGTGTCAACCAAACATGTATCGGTTTGTGGTTCTTGATCCTCCTCAAGATCCACTGTTCTACTGCTAGTTCCTTCCATAAGGAATTTAGCTTCTAAGAACTCAGCCTTCTTGGCAACAAACTCCTTTTGTTCCAAAGGATCATAGAAATAATATCCCATAGAATCTCTAGGATATCCAATAACGATACACTTAGTGGAACGGCTTTCTAACTTGTTTGAGGTGGGAGTCTTAACATAAGACTCACATCCCCATACCTTTAAATATGAAAGTGATGGAACCCTTCCATGCCATATTTCAAAAGGTGTCCTTTCCACTTTCTTGGTTGGGGCCATATTCAAAATACGGGTTGCAGAGTGGAAGGCGAAACCCCAAAATGATAGAGGCATTGAGTTTCTAACCTTTACCCTTGGCAACATTTGCCTTGGGTGCGGGGTGAGGCCTCTTCTTGTTCCCACCTTCATTGATAGTGAAAACGGGTAAAACCTTTTTACGCATTGAAGCCTCGGTTGTTTTGAGCATAGAGTGAAGCTCACTTATGTTCTTGTCCCACCCATTCATGCTATAATTCATAACAAAGTTGTCAAACCTTTTTGACAAAGAGTTGAGGATCAAATCCGTAGCTAACTCTTTCGAGACGAGACAATTGGTGTCATCTATACGACATGCATGGAGTGCTCGAACCGTTTCGAAGCGCTCTACCTTTGCTTTTTGTTGGAACGTTTCCTTCAACTGAGTAATCATGTCATATGCTCCATGATATTCATACTCCTTTTGGAGATCTGGAGTCATGCTTGCCAACATTAGGCAAGGCACTTGGATCGAGTCCTTAGTGTATTTCACCCAATTGTTATAGGCCTCCTCATCATCCTCATTAGGCTGATCCAGAATCGGATCGTCTAAAATATATGACCGTTTCTCTTGCTTGAGAACAATTCTCAAGTTTCGAAACCAATCTATAAAGTTATTATGGTTTAGACGCTCCTTTTGGAGAATGGTCCTTAGTGATAGTGAATGAGTGGACGAGAATCATTATTTTCATTGTTGTTGGTGGCCATCTACAAAATTTAACAAAGTTATTTTAGTATTTTCGATATTATCATATTTTAAGAATTAAATCCCTTTTATGTGTCTTACACAATTTTAAAATTCTAGAATCCAACATTACATTTAAATAGTGGTTAGGTGACCTTTATCCCATTATTTAAATTAACAAGGTAGTCAACATTTTGACAACTGCAACCGTTTGCAACTTCTAGAGGTATGGGATTGACTTTAAACATCATATGTGTAATCGGCATGTTTATCCCATCAACACCCTTTGTAAACCACATTGTAAGTGATCCATTTAACATGGTTTGCAAATCAAGTCACGCTACTTGCACACACATGTGGGTTTTCCAACATAAGTGGTTAGGTGACCTTTATCCCACAAATATGGTATCCCCACCTCAAATCACAAGTTTCGTCAAAATGGTTAGGTGACATTTATCCCATTAGGAGTTTCCAAGTGACTCAAGTGTTGTGCAAAAGGACGGTGCTAAACTTGTTTAAAGAAATTTTCAGTTTTCATAATTCTAGTTAGAAAACACTATGTACCTTGTATTTGCATGCTTTCAAACACATGGTACCCCATGGTTCTCTTTTTAATAAAACCCTTTTTATTAAAATCATTAATCCTTTTAATAACCTTTTATTAATCACTTAATGATAAGGAACCATAAATTTTCAGCTTGTTTTGTTTGTTAATTAGTTTGTTATGCATATCCATATATCAAACAACAACCATAAAACAAACAATCAAACAAGCATAATCATACAATCACAAGTGCATAACCATAGCCACTAAGTTGACTACACTTGTTTGCCATCACAAGTGTTGTTATATGGTCTTTCCTAAGGGTTAAAAACAAAACATCAAAATGTGTTCATGAACTCCCACTTGAATCCACATCCAAATTCTTCAAGTGTCCATGTCTTTTGTGTCCTTCCTTTGTATCTTCCTTTGGTCTCCAACTTGTGCATTTTCTTTTACAAAAATCATATCCTATTATAATATTTCTAATAAAATAAATGCACCGAATCTATTTATTTCATAACCAAATAATAAATAAATTACAACCCAAAGATACAAACACAAAATTATAATTACAACCCTTTTGAAAGAATAAAACCAAACATGACAAAACATCCAACCAAATCCAAAACACACTAGGTCAAGGCTATGTTATGCACTAAAAGATGTATCCAAATACAATATCCAAGAACAAAATGAACCCCTTTTTAACCCTCAAAATTTCAGCCAACATAAACTAAAATTTTAGGGTTTTTGTCCAAACAAAACATTCAACCATTTGACATCAATCTTTCAAGGATTATTCTAAAGCTTGTAAAATAAAACTTAAAAGTCAAGGGATTCAAACATCCAAATAAAATCAGCCCCTACTGGGTTGAAAAAGTCCAACAAAACTAATTTTTCTTGGAATTTTGAAGCAAGTTGTCCACATAACCGGCTCTAGATGCCATTGTTGGGTTTGTTGCAAGTTTATCAAAGATTGTTTAACCATTTAAACAAAAATGCAATGGATATATGAACATATATAATATGTTTAGATTCTGAAAATAAACCATTTTAATATTCAAGATAACAAACCCAAGAACAAGGGTCATGTATATGTGAAAAAAGATGCTATCAAACATAAACAAACATAGGGTGTTCTTAGAATACAACCTTTCTAAGAACAAGAAGATGAGATGGATGGAAGATGATGGAGATGATGTTCTTGAATGGAAGCCTCCAAAGAAGAAGACCTCAAGCTTGTATACCCACAAGCTCTTGCCAAACACCTAACTTGTTAGGGAGTTGAACACCAAATGTCTTCTCCTTCTTGCAAAATCCAAAAATCAGCCAAGAGAGACTTCAAAATCAGCCAACAAATTCGAATATTTCAGCCAAGAGAAGGAAGAGAGAGAGCTTTTGCATATGTGTGAGAGAGAGTGTGTGTTGGGAGGATTGCAAGAGTGTTTAAGTCTTGTATTAAAACAAGACAAAAAAAGAAACCCAAGCACAAAAAGGGGCGGCCAAAATTAGTTTAAAATGGGTTCCCACCCATTTTAATTTTATAAAACTTTACACTCTTTAATCCACAAGTTTATAAAATTAAAATTCTTTTAATTTTATAACTTGAACACACTTTTATGTGTTATTATTTAACCCACTTAAATAATAAAAAAAATAATTTCTTATTAACAAATTATCCATATAATGTTGTTCTATTTCAAAAGCAATGTTTTAGAAAACCCATTTTCTAAATTGGTGTCAATGTTTATTTGTTTGATCTTATCAACAAATAAATATTTATTGGTGTTTTTTAGCTTGTTATTGGGTATGACCCGACTTGGATCATAACGTACTAACCACATCAATCTTGTGTGTGTCTTGCGCATACAAGGTCCAACATGTATACCAAGGGCAGTGTCATCTCCACCGCAAGGAACTTCCAACTTCATCATAGGGTGGATGTATGATGCAAACATAAGAGCCCTTATTTTTCAAAAATTTCAAGGACAACAAGAAGTCATAAATTTTCAGACTTTGAACTACTATAAAGGTCTTGACCTAATCAACATACCACTTGTCAACCCATGTCAATCTAGACAAGCTGGCAGGCTGGCACAAAGAATTCAAGATAGAATTACTAAAGAGTTCAGTCTAAGAAGGAGACAAAGGAAATTAGGTATACTATTGGTCAACTGGAAGTTGAGGCAGACCCTAAGATTAGCTTCGAAGGGAAAACCTTGACTAAAGGCCCAGTGGTAGAGCCTGAGAGCCCAGTCACACCTACAACTACTTCAGAAATTCATTCCCTTAGTGTAAGGCCCCGTTCCTGGGACGCTCACAACTGGTCAATCATCGCACATAAAACATACATTTAACATTGATAAAAACATTGCAGCGGAATTAATTTAAACCATTTAATATATAAATAATTACTTTTGCAAAATAATACAACATTCATAACTGCTACAAAACATCGCTCGTTCGTATTACAAGCATAAACATTATCATTATACAAATGGATGCCATCCAAAAATAAGCTAAGTAGCCGCCCGTGCCATCCTCAGCAACCATTACCTGCCAACTGGAAACAAATAAAAGTCAGTGTTGCTGAGTGAGTTCTAGTTTTATAAAATAATATACTTTTACTTCCGTTTAAAACCTTTCTTTACATTCTTACGCGATCAAGCATCATACGTACACATAGATAATAACATTATTATCTTTCATTCCTTCATATCTTTCACTTCATCATAAATGAGATTGCACAAAGCAAGAGCTCCATGTTGATCGACAACGAATGTCAATCCTTATCGGTAAACATCATCATGGTAGCTAACCCCCGACAGTTGATCCACACTGCCAAGCACATAGCCCGGTCATGAAAACGGACCAATTATCATACATTAGACTCACGTGTGTAAAGTCTATCATAATTCTTGCATTAATATCACTTTTCATTAATATCATCTTTCACTTTAATATATAATACTTCACGTATTTCATACCCATAACACGTAAATCACGGAATAATACATAATAGGAACGTAAAATCCACATAGCACATTCATACATAACCACACATAAACATTACAAACCCTATCACGCATCATCACAAACATCATGAACCATCCATTCACAAACACATACACATGCCCAACAAGCATAAGTCACCATAAGACATAATTGAACTACCGTCATCGAAATCACCTTCGAAATCATAGTGACTAAATCACCGTAGATTATCATTGAACTACCATCAGGCACTGTCAATCCGACCATCTTCTTGCGACATACGATATTCGTCTCGTAGTCCGCGAACCAATCCATTCCTAAGACTACATCAAAACTGCCTAAGGCCATCATGAATGGTCTAATAGGAAACTTATGACCTTCTAATTATATGCCACAACCTTCTATCTTCTTAGAAATCCTGGTAGACTTACCTACGTCAGTTTCTACATCGAAGGGCTTATCTATACTCCTACTACTAACAAGCAATTTAGCACAGAAAGCAACAGAAATAAAACTCTTACTAGCACCAGAATTAAATGACACAGAAGCTATAGTTTGTTTTACTAGAAACATACCTGACACAACATCTGGGTCCGTCCTAGCCTCCTCCTGCATCATCGTAAAGGCTCTGCGCTCGCCTCCTGCCCTGCAGGTCCAGTCATCCTCTTTGCCTAAAAACTCTCGTCCCTCAGCTTCTAGCACTCTCTGCTTTTATGACCCTTTCCGCCACAGTTATAACACCTCTTTACCCCACAATTCTTTTCCAGATGACCGGGCCTCCCACATTTGAAGCAGAGGTTTGATCCCCAGCTACACACTCCAGTATGCCCTTTAGCACACTTACAACACTTCCTCATCTCCGCACCGGACGAAGCTACATGCCGGTCATCCGTCCTTGTTGTTTAGAGTATAACCCCCACATTTAACCCACATTCCATTCCAATTCTTGTCGCCGCTACTCTTCTTGTTCACTTCAATCGCGGCTGTCTCCTTCACCGCCCTAATTACCTCAGTCAGCATAAACAACAGTTACGTCTACATGACCTATTGAACTTCCTCGACAACAGCCTCTTTCAATGTGGTTCTCAGACTAGCACTATCATCACCGCCTTCCGGGTGATGGATCTCGGGCTCTTCGAGTGCCCTTTCAGCACCCCTAACCATGCTTCTTGTGACACGTGGTCCAGCACCACGTCCACCACAACCTTCACCTTATGAAACCTTCGAAGATCTACCATCGGCCATCCTCTAACACGCTGTAAGATTCAAACACTAACGCGGTCATTCAAGGGAATAGCTCAATTTATGTCAAATATAGTAAGTCCCAAATTACAGTGGCCAGTTGTGATTAGCCACTTACTTTACTCTTACTACCCCAAGCACTTCCTATCCTAACTACATGAGTATCTAAATCTACTAAAGGCACACAAATCACATAACATGCGCACGTAATACCGGTTAACATTAAGAAAATACCTGATGGCACGTAGCTACTCGGACTAGCATCCCTTCCCTTTCCATCCTATTTTCAGTTTAAGTTAAGGTTTATTTTGAAAATAAAAGTCAGCGTTGCTAAGTGACCATTACCTGCCAACTAGAAACACATAAAAGTCAGTGCTGCTAAGTGAGTTCTAATTTTATAAAATAAAATACTTTTACTTCCGTTTAAAGCCTTGCTTTACATTCTTACACGAGCAAGCATCATACATACACATAGATAATAACATTATTATCTTTCATTCCATAATATCTTTCATTTCATCGTAAATGAGATTGCACAAAGCAAGAGCTCCATGTTAATCGACAACGAATGTCAATCCCTGTCGGTACACATCATCATGGTAGCTAACCCCCGACAGTTGATCCACACTATCAAGCACATACCCCGGTCATGAATACGGATCAATCATCATACATTAGACTCACGTAAGTAAAGTCTATCATAGTGCTTGCAAGACTTTTCATCATCAAAAGGGCCCGGGGGTAACATTCATTAAGTTTCATTTTTCGTCAATATCATCTTCCACTTTAATATATAATACTTTACGTTCATTTCATAACCATCACACGTAAATCATGGAATAATAGATAATAGGAACGTAAACTCAACATAACGCATTCATATGTAACCACACATAAACATTACATACCCCATCACGCATCATAACAAACATCATGCACCATCCCTTCACAAACACATACACATGCCCAACAAGCATAAGTCACCATAAAACATAACCGATCCTCCGCGGGAACGGGGGGGTTCGGGGACGGCAGCCCCTGACAACGGGGTCCTAGAGGCAGTAGCCCCATGTGGGGTCCAAGGGGCAATGCCCCTGTCTGGGGCCGTGCTGCCTCATCAGGGCGATTTTTTTTATTATATATTTTTAAACATTTATATAACACATTTCCTTATAGAAGAATCGATCTTCCCGTTAAAGGCTCTTAAAATCTTGGTCGTTTAATACGTATAATTAGTATGCATTTCTAACTCCAAACTAGTTTAAAACCTTTAAAATAGGGGATCTAGAACTCACATGTACTCGATGAGTAGCTTCTCAATCAAGCTTTCAAATCAAGGGTTGCACTACACAGCCTACAGATAAGTTAACACTCAATGGAGTTAATTCTACCAAATCAACAGTTTCGCTGCTAGTTTTGCTGGCATCTTCGCTACCAGTTTCGCTGGCAATTTCGTTGCCATCTTCGCTGCCAGTTTCGCCATATCCTCCTCAGCTACACACTTTCTTAAATGAGATACATGGAATGTCGGATGAATTCCACTTAACTCACTGGGCAGCTCCAACCCATAGGCCACCTTTCCTACTCGAGCAATAATTCCAAAAGGCCCTATGTATCTTGGGCTCAACTTGCCCCACTTCCTAAATTGAATGATGCCCTTCCAAGGTGAGACTTTCAGCATAACTGTATCACCCACCTTGAACTCAATCGGTCTACGTCTCTTGTCGGCATATGACTTCTCTCTATCTTTGGCTGCCTGAATAAAGGCTTTGATCCTTTCCAGCTTCTCAGTCGTAGTCTCGACTACCTCGAAGCTCTCTAACTCTTTATGTCCAATATCACCTCAATAAGCGGGTGTTCTACATCTCCTACCATATAGCATCTCATAAGGGGGCATGCCAATGCTGGCATGGTAGCTATTGTTGTATGAGAACTCGGCTAACGGTAAGTGGTCATCCCAACTTCCTCCAAAATCAATAACGCATGCCCGAAGCATATCTTCCAGTGTCTGAATGGACCTTTCTGACTGACCATCTATTTGGGGATGATACGTCATGCTGATATGTAGCCTTGTCCCCATAGCATCGTGAAATCTCTTCTAAAACTTAGATGTAAACCAAGTGTCACGATCAGACACAATAGATACCAGCACACCATGACGATTCACACTCTCCTTGATGAATAGATCCGCCAACCTCTCGGATGAATACGTCTCGCGGATCGGTTGGAAGTGGGCACTTTTCGTCAGATGACCAACTATCACCCATATAGCATTGTACCCTCGCCCGTTGCGCGGTAGCTTCGTAATAAAGTCCATGGTGATATGCTCCCACTTCCAATCGGGTATATCCAGAGGTTGGATATTCTCGTATGGCTTCTAATGCTCCGCCTTCACTTGCAAGCAAGTAAGGAACTTACTCACGTACTCCACTACGTCACACTTCATACCCGGCCACCAATAATCTTTCTTCATGTCTTGGTACATCTTCGTGGCACCGGGATGAATAGAGTATCGAGTCTTATGAGCTTCATCCATAATCTTCACACGTAGATTCCCAAAACGTGGAATCCATATCCATCCAAATCAGGTTCTAACACCGAGTGTGTACCCAACTCCGCAACCAGACCTCTCATCCTTTCGGAGTTAAGATAATATTCCTTCAATGCCTCATATTAAAACTCCTTGACCTGCTTCATCACATCAGAGGTCTTAACATGTAAGCCTTCACCCGAATCGGCTCGGGTCTCTCCTTTCAGCAAAGGGCATCTGCCACCACGTTGGCCTTGCACGGATGATAATGGATCTTGCAATCATAATCCTATATGAACTCCAACCATCTCCTCCACCTCATGTTCAAATCTTTCTACTCGAAGAAGTACTTCAAGCTCTTATGGTCAGTGAATATAGTGCACTTCGTCCCATATAAGTAGTGCCTCTAAATCCTTAACGCAAAGACCACGACTGCCAGCTCCAAGTCATGAGTAGGATAATTGACCTCATGAACCTTTAGCTGTCGGGATGCATAGGCTATATGTTTTCCTTTTTGCATCAACATACATCCTAACCCCGAGAAGGAAGCATCTGAATAAACCACCAAATCTTCGCTTCAATCGGGTAACGACAAGACGGGAGCTTGAGTCAACCTCGCCTTTAACCCTCAAGAGCCTTCTTCTTGATCTTGACCCCATACAAACTTCACATCCTCACTAGTCAACTTAGTCAATACACATCCTCATTCTTCCGTAAAGTCTTGCATACACGTGTCGTAAGCACACACTAGTTGTCGTTTAACGTTGGTGACCTAATAATAATAAATAATGTTACATTAATGATAATCTAATTGATTAGATGATTATTGTGTTATGCTTATGTGTTTACACAATTTAAATGTTAACGGTGAATTTTATCGCGTAACATGAAAACGCGTATATTTAAATTGCCTATCTTGTGACTAGTGGAAATAATGTAAATATTATTATTGTTGATTAATAATGTTGGTATTATTAAGTTAAAACCTTTCAAAAAATGTTTAAAAGAATAGTTTTTGTAAAATATAAAATAAAGGGGGTTAAGTGTAATTACCTAAAACTAAAACTTAACAAAATTAACAAACCCTAATCCCCCCGAACCCCAAATCGGCCGCAAACCCTCACCCACTCCCTCTCTTTGCGATTTTGATCAAGAAACAATCATTGTGCTTCGGTTTTGGTCGATTTCAAGGCTTAGAACACGTTGGAATCATCAATTGCAAGCCATTACACGTTTAAAGGTTAGATTTTACAAGTTTTTATGGAATTCTTGTTAGGGCCGAACCCTAATTCATTTATGGATGTTCATGTGGTCGAAATTGATGTTAATTGATGATGTTAGTATGTTAGTTGGATTGAATACATGTTGATTAACGTTGATTATGCATGAATTGTATGTTTTTAGTGGATTAATCATGAACTTTGATTCTAGACAAACCCTAATTCGAAATTGATGAGATTATGTATGATTGATGATTGTTTGATGAATGTATGATGATTAGTAGGTTGTATGAATGCTAGGATACATTGATCTTGCAAAGAATTGATGAATTGAAGTAGGTGTTCATAGATTACTAATAATAGTAACTTTATTTTCATAACTTGATGATTTGATGATGTATTGATGTTGTTGATGTGTTTAGGATGATGATTGGGTGCTAGATTGTTGATATGAATGCTAGAAACCTTGTAATGGATGTTGTTGTTCATATCTTTCCAAAAGTGGAAACTTTGGTTCATGATGATTAATGGATTATGATGATTAGGTATTGTTGATGATGTCTAGATATTGTTATGAGCTTGAGATGGTATAATTGTGATGAATTCATGAATACATTGAGTGTTTGATAGATGTTGGAATGTACTTTCCCAAAAGGGAAACTTTATTTGCACAAAGTTTGAAAGATGATAGTTTGAACATGTTTGGGATATTAGTAGCATGTTAGTATGTTCATGGATGAATTCTAATGTGCTAGAACATGTTAATTTAGTTGTATGAGATGCTTGGATAATCATGGATAATGTATGGACTTTGATGATCATGCATGATGTTGATGTGGTTAGTAG
>BJCM01043069.1:0-11613 GCA_018326385.1 Flaveria bidentis | reverse complement strand
ATTAATGGACTTTGTGATCAAGATTGAGAATCAACTTGATACAAAAGTTAAAATTTTTAGGAGTGACAATGGTACTGAATTTGTCAATTTTGAACTGGATTCCTTTTGTAGGAACAAAGGTATTGCAAGGCAATTTAGTGCACCAAGAACTCCACAACAAAATTGTGTTACTGAAAGAAGAAATAGAACTCTCATTGAAGTAGCCAGAACAATGCTAGCTGATTCACAATTACCCATCACTTTTTGGGCTAAGGCTGTGAATACTGCATGCAATGTTCAAAACAGAACATTAATTTTCAAAGAACATAACAAAACTTCTTATGAACTCTTATTTAAAAGAAAACCATACATAGGATATCTTAAAGTATTTTGATGTCATGTAATTGTTTTGAACATAAAAGAGTCATTGGGAAAATATTCAGAAAAAGCATAGGATGGTTTCTTTGTTGGATACTCTTCAACATCTAAATCATATATGGTTTATATTCTACAACATAACATTGTGGAAGAGACTCCTAATGTATCTTTTGATGAAACTGTATTTACAAAGTCAGTTAAAGGTTCATTATGGTTGTTTGACATAGATGCCTCATCTAAATCATTTAACTATGATCATTTGAACAATGCAGGATCTGATGAAGTATGTTACCCATTTGTTCCACTTCATATGACGGAAGTAACCTTATCTGCTGATCCTCCAAGGATACCCCCATCCTCGGGTGAAAACACATCAGTAGCAGCAGATACTACATTTGGAAATGAACATGGTGCATTTGGAGATGTGAATGTTGTCCCTTCAACAGAACCAGGCTCTCAAGTGAATACAACAAACATTGGAAATGATTCATGTCATCACTTATCATCTGGAGAGGTTCCTATGGAAGAGCATAATGTATCGAGAGAAGTTCCTACGGAAGAGAAAAATGCTTCCTGAGAAGTTTCTATAGAAGAGCAAAATGCTCCCGGAGAAGTTTGGTGAAGAGGAACTCATTGTAAAGGGTTGCACGGATGCGAGCTTCAAACTGATCGAGATGATTCTCGATCATAATCGGGGTATGTCTTCATTATGAATGGAGGGGCAGTGTCATGGAAGAGTTCAAAACAAGACGTGGTAGCATTGTCCACTACAGAATCCATGAACCCTAGAAAAATTTGAAGATAATGAGGGTGTGATTGCTCAAATCTAGAAACCCCGTGCACATCAAAAGACTAGGCACATTAAGCGGAGATTCAACTACATAAGGGATAAAGTTGAAATGGGAAAGATATGTATTAGAAAAATTCACATGGATCAAAACATTGCGGATCCACTCATGAAGCTCCTTGAAAAGGCAAAGCATGAAGGTCATACTTGTGCCATGGAACTTCGATATTCTAGTTACTGGATTTGATCTTTAATTTTGTATTTGGATATTGGAACCCTTTATTACTTGAATGAATTATTTGGTTATAATATTTCAACTAATATTCCTATTTTGCATGTTTAAAATCCATGAGTAAATCATTTACTCAAAACGTTCGTAGTCGTCTTACTTGTGGGAACAAATATGGAGGTAAGACTATTATGAACTTGGATTGGTAGAGATTCATATGGCTGAATATAGAGTAAAGGGTTGCTGCCAAGGTTCATAGATATTTGTGGGATACAAATATTGGACTTGCTAAATCTAAAAAATTACAACACGGAATCTTCTTGATTGGTCATAAGTAAATTTGAGTAAAGGCGATTATCATTTGGTATCCTCTGACCTAAGATACATATTGGGTCTTGATATTCACTGAATGTTATACTTTGACTTAGTTCTTCGCTCTTCTGAAACATGGCAGTACATAAGGCTAATTTCAGGTATAATACGAGGTAATTGTTAGAGACATATGTTGTCACGATGGAATTTGTCCCTCTTATTCGTTGAGAGTAAGATGTCTAATGCCTACTAAAGCTAAATCAATTGAGAATGATAACTCTGTGTCTCTAGGATTTAACATGACAATTGTGATAAAGGACAGATGATTGATTCACCTAAAACATTTTCAATTAAGGTACTTGAAGGGGATGATGTTATTGAATGGCTCTTAGTCATATGTATTAAGGGTAGTAAACCATTGTTAGGCGGTATTTACTTCTTTCATCAATCTTCTATGAATCTTGTGCAAGTGGGAGATTGTTAGACCTTATATGCCCAAGACACATACAAGATTGATATGGTTAGTACATTATGATCCAAGTTAGATCATACCCAATAACAAGCTAAAAAATACAAATAAATATTTATTTGTTGATATGATTAAGTAAATAAATATTGTCACTAATTTAGAAAATAGGGTTTTCTAAATTATTGCATTTGAAATAGAACAAATTCTATGGATAATTTGTTCATTAGAAATTATATGTATTATTATTTAAGTAGGTTAAATAATAACAAATCAAAGTTTAGTTGTGTTATAAAATTAAAAGAGGTTAATTTTATAAACTTATACAAATAATGTGTGATAAAAATTCAAATGGGAGGGAACCTATTTGAACCCATTTTCGGCCTCCCCATGGTGGGTATCCTTAGGATTGTTTTGTCTTGATTTATTACTAGACATTAACTTGTTCTAACTCCACTCCAACCATACAGTCTCTCACACATATTTTCAAGCTCTCTGTTCCTTTCTTGGCTGAATTTTTGGATTTGGAAGAAGGAACAAGAAGAAGGGTTTTGGTGTTCAACTTCTTAACTAGTTGGGTGTTTGGCAAGAAGCTTGTGGGTATACTAGCTTGAGGTCTTCTTCTTTGGAGGCTTCCATTCAAGAACATCATCTTCTTCATCTACCATCCACCTCAAATCTCCTTGTTCTTAGAATGGTAATATTCTATGAACACCCTATGCTTGGTTTTGTTTGATAGCATTTCATTTCACATATATGATCCTTGTTCTTGTGTTTGATTTGTTGGATAATAAATGGTTTATTTTCAGCAACTAAAACACATTTTATAGTTCTATATATCCGCCGCGATTTTTGTTTAATTGGTCAAACAATCTTTGATAAACATGTAACAAACCCCACAACCTTTGTCTCCTTTTGAGGTTATACTCTTCAGTAATCCTATCTTGAATCCTTTGAGCTAACTTGTCAGCTTTTCTAGATTGGCTTGGGATGACAAGTGTCATGTTGATATGGTCAAGACCTTTATAGTAGTTCAAGGTCTAAAAATTGAAGACCTTTTGCTGCCCTTGAACTCTTTGAAGAATAAGGGCTCTTCTATCAGCATCATACCTCCACCCTATGATGTAGTTCGAAGTTCCTTGAGGTGGAGATGACATAGCCCTTGGTATGCTTTCATCAAAGAAACTCTAAATGAAAGAGTCTATACAGTCCACATCAATGTGAACTTGAGGAAGTTTTTGAGTATGAACAACTACAAGTGAGGATGGTGAGTCCTCTGTGTCTATACCCTGTGAAGAACTCCAAGGTTTTATGATTGTAATGACTTTCTCCCTCTTTTTGGTAGCATCACCCATTTGCATAGGTGAGCTAGGAGTTAGGTTAATCACATGGACAGGTTCTTGTGTTCCTGGTTGAGCTTTACTTAAAGGTCTCCTAGCTAGTTTCTCCTTGAGATAAGATATCTCAAGTTGCTTATCATTGACCCTATTTTGTAAGGTAGTCTCCTAAGATTCAAAGTGACTAACCTTAGAGACTAAATAGGCGCATGTTTTGACAATTTTTGCACCTTTAGTCTCAGACTCCCCTTTTCTTTATCATAATAGTCATTAGGGGATAAGATTATTGGACCAAAGTCCTCAGTCTCACTACCAACATTAGGTTCTTAGCTATTGGTTTTCCTCTGCTGATTGACAACTTCAAATGAAGTGTTAATGGTTGGACTTGCCATGGTTGAGGTCTTAATAATGTAATCATTTTGCAAAAGTGAGAGCCTCTTCCATATGGACCTCCTTAACAAGTTTAGGGACATCCACCTTAGTGGTAGGTGGATGATGTGGGCTAGATAGGGGAGAGGTAGGAGCACTCATCTCTTTTTGAGTAGGAAACAAGAAGAGAGAGTCATGGTACTCACTAAATCCCAAAGGAGTGTTTGAAAGCTTCTTTGGGAAAGAACAATTCACCTTCCTCATCATCCAGCTGAAGGTGGGCGTTGATGATGGCTGGAGTGATTAAGATTGTCCTCCCCTGCACTGTAGCAGACACTGCCTTCTTCCCATCCATGATGAACTTTTGGCAGGTCTTCCAGAATTCAAGAAAATGGTCCTCATAGAGAATAGGATCAATGGTAAAGGAGGTGGAATGAGGATCTTTCTTAGAGTGTAACAGAGCAACCTTATTGTATTGAATGTATAACTGCATGGAGAAGTTTGGGTCATTTGTGTGGTTGAGGTTGGCCATTTTAGATAGCTTAGAGGTGAAGGTAATAAAGAACAAAGGTGGTTTGGGAGGATTTTGGGAATTTAGGTTTGGGAGCAAATAAAGATGATAAAGAAAGAGGGGGAACTGTTGGGTTTATATATGAAATGAATCTCAGACAAAGTTAATAAAAAAGGATAAACTTTCAAATCTGAATGTCGGTCCCACCTCTAAAAAAGTAGTTTGCTTTTTGCCTAAAAGTAGTTTTCTTGTAAGTCATAAATCTTCCAAAGGTAATTTGAAGTTTTGAGAAGAAAGCTTTTGAAGCAAATTGACTTCGGAAATTATTTAAAATATTTTAGAGAATTTAGTTTCGGAAGAGATTAACCTTCAAAAGATATAAAAGCTTCTGAGAGTTAATTACTTTCGGAAGAAAAGGTTCTATAAAACATGCAAGTACTTAGAAGCGAATTTAAGCTTGGGAAGATATTTTGGAAATTTCTTCCGGAGTTAAATGTTTTGTGATACTTGTTTGTTTTAAAAACTTAAATTTCTTCTAAAGGTAAAACATATCTTATGAAGAGAAATTTTTAAAAAATCTACGAAAAGTCTTCAAAAAGAATTTTACTTCGAAATCAAACAAGGTCTTATGAAGGTGATAGATATAGACAAATTAAGGACAAACAATTTTTCAGAAATAAGATATGAATATGTTTTAAGAATAAGCTACTCAAATTTAATCATCCTAATAGCTGATACAAGATATTTGAATATCTGTTCATCAAATGCTTTAGTGAACAAATCAACATATTGTTCATTTGTGTTAACATTGACTAGTTTGATTAATCCTTTCTCTAAATTATCTATAATCAAATGATACATGATATTGATGTGTGTTGCCCTTGAGTGCTACAAAAGATTCTTTGTGATAGAGATGGCACTATTGTTGTCTATATGAATAGGAGTCTCTTTACTGTTGAACCCATAGTCTAACATCTGATTCTAAATCTAAGGCACTTGAGCACAGAAACTTGCAACAAAAATGTATTCAACTTGAGAAATTGATGCAGAATTTGCAGTCATATTGCATCCACTATAGTCACTATCTATATATGGATACATATTGAAGTCAGAATTCTTTGGATACCAAAGGCCAAGTGTTAAGGCACATTTGAGATATCTTAAAATTCTCTTGATAGTGGTAATGTGTGACATCTTAGGGTTGGCTTGATATCTTGCACAAATACATGTGGCAAACATAATATTAGGCCTGCTAGTTGTGAGGTACATAAGAGCCCAATCAAGGTCAGGCCTAATAGAGTGGTTTCTTGCTATGGGTGTCTTAAAAATCTTACAATTAGTCATGTTGAATTTCTTGAGTATGTCTTGAACATACTCTCACTGACTTATGAGTATGTCATCTTCAACTTGCTTCACTTGAATTCCTAGAAAGAAATCGAGTTCCCCTATGGCACTCATTTCAAATCTATCCTTTATCAGCTTCTCAAAGTCTTTGGAGAGCTTTGGATTAGTTGAACCAAAGATGATCTCATCTACATATACTTGAACTAGCATCTAGTCAATCCTTGTTCCATTGATGATAATATTTCCATCTATAGTACCTCTTTTGTAGCTTTATCAAGTCTATAACATAATCAGGAAGATCAGGTTCTGCAATCCATTATGAAAAGCACACTTGACATCAAGTTGATAGAACTTGAAGTTCTTGGATATAGCAAAAGCTAAGAATATCCTAACAGCTTCCAATCTTCGTATAGGAGCAAAGACATATGTGTAGTCAATTCCTTCTTCTTGTGTGTACCGTTGAAAAACTAGTCTTGCCTTGTTTCTAATGACAAGTTCTGTATCATCCTTCTTGTTCCTAAAAACTCATTTGGTTCCAGTAGTAGTCTTCCCATGAGGAAGAGGACATAGGTTCCAAACTTTCCTTTCGAATAGAAGTAGCTCCTCTTGCATAGCTTCAACCCAACTTCCATCCTTCAGAGCCTTATCAATCTTCTTAGGCTCTATCTGAGATAAGAAACAAGAGTGAAGACAAACATTTGCATCATGGGTTTGTTCTCTTGTGCTTACCCCTAAATCAACATCTCTAATGATGTTTGAGGTGAGATGAGGCTTGTGGATCCTGAGCTGAGGACTCATATCAAGTTGCTGAGATGGATCAACTTAGAGAAATTTGATCCGACATTGAGGTTTCTCCCACCACATGAGCACACTTATCAAGTGAAACCTGAACCAATGAGTATATGACATCATTGATGTTGTCTTCTATGGGATAGTGATCTGTATGTAGAAAATCTTTATCACTGTCACCATCACCATTTTCTTCTACATTTGAAGTTTTTTTATCTGGTTGTTGAGCCTCAGAGCTAGAATTTGAAGGAACCTCAAATGTATGAGCTAAGTTTGTCATTCTTATGCTAATAGAAACTTCATTTGTAGGATTTGTTACAACTGGAACTGAAGTTGTATAGGTTGATGGTATTTTCAGCTCAAATCTTGGATCAGGATCACTAGTTGGTAAAATATATACAGTTCGTGAAACATTCTTACAAGTTTTGATAAAAAGTTGGTAACTAAATCAAGATCAAAAAGCAAACTAGGACCAGAATCATTTACACTGGCTGGCAAATCATTGAAGGTCACATTGGCTTACTCCTCAACTATTCTGGTTATGAGATTGTATACACCTTATCTTGGGAAGATTATCCAATGAAGTGTCCATCATCTGATTTCTCAGCAAACTCGGCAAGTTGATCATTTGTATTCAAGATGGTCCCAGGACATCCAAATGACCTAAGAAGACCAATGAAAGGTTCCCTGTTATGCCAAAAAGTTCATAAGGAGTCTTACCATGTATCTTAACCAATAAAACTATGTTTTGCACATAACAGGAAGTTTTGACTACCTCTGCCCAGAAGTTGATGGGCAGCTTAGAGTCAGACAACATAATTCTTGCACCTTCAATCAATGTCATGTTTCTCCTCTTAGCAACATCATATTATAGAGGAGTCCCGGTAGCACTATATTGTCTTGCAATAGTCTTAGGACCGTGTACGTACGGAGTACTAATAGATTCTGCTTGAAAATAGATCAAATAGTGTGGAATCCTATTTGAGTGGTGATCCAATCAGTGAGAACGATAACCCTATCTATATAATAATGAACTAAATGTTAAGAATGAGTAGGAATCGATCAAGATTGAACTTTGAAGTTGGAATGCCTGTTTAGGACACTCTGGACGGCTAAGGTTTATGTATATTCGAAGTATCTCTTAAAGTGTTTCTCAAGTGTTGTCTTTTTCCACGAATTTAGTGGTGTTTGTAGGTTAGCACTTCCCATTTGTACGACCGAACCATTAGCATGGTTCAGTCGTCTGACTGGTCCATAAGCATGACTGAAGGTTCAGTCGTGCGACTAAGTCAACCTTGTGTCACAATCATACAACTGATCTAGTCTCCTGGTTCAGTCGTGCGACTGGTCCATAAGCATGATATATTCATGCGTATGGTCCATAAGTATGGTCCATTAGCATGAATAATCACCCAACTAGGTTGAACACATTACTTATTCATTATTGACTAAGAACTATGTACAACAACCTCAAACCTATATAAGAAGTTCATACATATGAATCAAAGATAAATTAACATCAAAGCATATATTGTACTTCCTTATGTCCTCACATTACACATATGTAAGACATGAAAGACTTTTACATTTAAGCACTTAAACTAGGAACACATGTATCAACAAACTCCCCCTTGGACCTAGTTTACCCTATTGTCTAACATTCTTCATATGCTCTTGAAACTTCTTGTACTTCTCTTCTCTTGTGACTCCTGCGTGTTTTTCAAATGCAAAGCAGAGTCGTATAACGTGTTGGAAATGAAGAGCTTGTACAATGTCTTGTGTGTCATAGAATACTAGCCACTTCTATAAAATGTAGACATCTTTTGCGGACAAGTTGGTAAGCCACATTGGGTAAAATAACCTGATAGTCTTAATCTTTGCATCTTTGTTCAACAGAATGACCACTTCTCCCGTCCTCCAATCATAATACCACCATTTGAAGTGGGGAGTGAAATCCTGAAGCATATCCCTTAGAGGAATCTTAGAGATTGTGTGTGGAGGACTCCACTTCAGCACTACCTTAGGTATTCCAGAGATAGGATCAACTTTAGTCTTATGAATAAAGCATTAGGTTGTTGAGGCTGAATGTACCTATCTGGTGTGGTACTCTTTCTTGAGCGTTGTCTCAAACCATCATGACATCTTCCTAGGGTTAGCATACAAAAGGTCTAAACTAGCCAATCTATTAAGCTCAAAACAAGGAAGAGTCTTCAGATCATTAGGATATCTGAAGTACTCAATCCACTTCTCTCTCTTTATAGCATAAACATTGAAGTCTTCGAAATAAGCCCACGCTATGATTTTTCTAGACACTTTTCTGATGTTTCTTGACTTTGTACAGTTTGGTGTAGGCATTCTGCTTTGGAGGTGCACGCTAGGCTTTCATTTCAGCAAAACAAGCGGCCCATTCAGCTTTCTTAAGATCAACATTAGCATTAGAAGCTTGGGCTTGACTTTCATATTTCTCCTTTTCTTTCTCCATCTCGTTCAGCTTATCAAAAGTAGTACTACCAAAAGTTTCACCCAAGTTGGGGATAACATTGCCCTTTGGGTCAATGTACTCAGGATAATGCTCAGCTGTCACATCTTCATTCTCAATCTCATCCACTCCTTGTAGCTCCTCATCACTCAAAACATCAATTTCTAGAGCATATTTAACTAGCTCATCTGGATCTAGTCTGAACATGTGCGCTAGCTGCTCGTCGGTGAGGTTGTGGATGATCTCTCCTTCCTCAGGAGTGTAGCTCACAAATTGTCTTACGTGTTGGTTTTTGTCAGATGTAAAACACTTAGTTTAACCATTTAAACCATGTAAACACAGTGGAATAAGAGGTTTAACATATGGTTTAGAGTCTGAAAATTTTTGCCATATTAAACTACCAACAAAACCCAAGAACAAGTTTCATATGTGAAATAATGTGCTATCAAACAAATCAAAAAACAACCATAGGGTGTTCATAGAAACAACCTTTCTAGAACAAGATGTTATAGATGAAACTAGGTAGATGATGATGTTCTTGAATGTGTCTAGCCTTCAAAGGAGGAGGCCTCAAGAGGTGATACCCACAAGCTCTTCAAACACCTTGCTTGTTAGGAGGCAACAACAAAGATAGCTCTTCTTTTGCTCCTCCAAAACTGAAATTATCCAACCCTTTTTTCAGCTTCTAAAACCTGAAAATCAGCCCTGGTTTTGATGGTTCTATTGCTTCTGTTTTTGAGAGAAAAGGTGTGAATGATTGTTGAGTGTAAGAGAGGAGAAAACACCCTCTTAACCCGTAACTTTATAAAATTAAAACCTTTTTTTAAATTTTATAACAATAACACACTTTTATTTGTTATTATTTAACCAACTTAAATAATGAAACAAATAATATCTCATGAACAAACTATCCATATAGTATTCTTGTATTACAAAGCAATGTTTTAGAAAACCCATTTTCTAAATTGGTGTCAATGTTTATTTGTATGATCTCATCAACAAATAAACATTTATTCGTGTTTTTTTAGCTTGTTTTGGGTATGACCTGACTTGGATCATAATGTACTAACCACATCAATCTTGTATGTGTCTTGTATTTGTATGCACAAGATTCATAAAAGATTGATGCAAGCAGTAAATACTACCTAACAACGGTTCACTACCCTTAATACGTATGACTAAGTGCCATTCAATAACATTCTCCCCTTCAAGTACCAAACTTGAAAAGGTTTAGGTGAATCAATCATCTATCCTTTTGTCCCAGATGTCATGTTAAATCCTAGAGACATAGAGTGATCATTCTCCATTGATTTAACTTTATCAGGCCTTAGAGATCTTACTCTCAACGAATAAGAGGGACAAATCCCATCTTGACAACATACGTCTCTCACAATTACCTTATATCATACCTGAACTCAGACTTATGTACTGCCATGTTTCAGAATAGCGAAGAGCTATGTCAAAGTATAATATTCGGTACATATCCAGACCCAATATGTATCTCAGGTCAAAGGATACCAAATGATGTTCGCCTTTACTCATAATTACTTATGATCAATCAGAAAGATTCCATTTAGTAATATTTGAGATGCAGGTTAGTCCAATATTTGCATCCCACAAATATCTATGAACTTTGGCAACAACCTTTTGCTCTACATTCATCTATATGAATGTCTACCAATCCAAGTTCATAATAGCATTACCTTCATGCTTGTTCCCACAAGTATGAACAACTATGGACATTTTGAGTGAATACTTTACTCATGGATTTTAAACATGCAAAATAGGAATATTAGTTGAATCATTATAACCGAATAATTCAATCAAGTAATAAAGGGTTACAATATCTCATTACAGAAATTAAAGATCAAATCCAGTCACTAGAATATTGAAGCCCCATGGCACAAACATGACTTTCATGTTTTTCCTTTTCAAGAAGCTTCGTGAGTGGATCCGCAAAGTTTTGAACCGTGTGAACTTTGCGAATACATATCTTTCCCTTTTCAACTTCATCTCTTATGTAGTTGAATCTCGGTTCAATGTGCCTAGTCTTCTGATGTGCACGGGGTTCCTTGATTTGAGCAATCGCACCCTCGTTATCACAAAGAATTTCTAGGGGGTCCTGAATGGAAGGGACCACCCCTAGATCGGCAATGAACTTCTTTAACCATGCAGCTTCCTAAGCTGCTAATGAAGCGGCAATGTATTCTGACTCTGTAGTTGATTATGCCACCACATCTTGCTTAGAGCTCTTCCAAGAGATTGCTCCTCCATTCAAGATGACAATGTACCCCGATTGTGTTCGTGAATCATCCCGATCAGTTTGGAAACTCGCATCCGTGTAACCTTTTACTATGAGCTCTTCTTCACGAGATCCATAGATTAGGAACATATCTTTAGTCCTCCTTAGGTACTTAAGTATATTCTTAACGACCATCCAATGACTGCTTTCTGGATTTTGTTGGCATTGGCTTGTCATGCTCAAAGCGCATGACACGTCCGGTCAAGTGCATATCATTGCATACATGATGGATCCTATAGCAGACGCATACGGGATTCCCTTAATTTTGTCTTGCTCATCCTTTGAGCTTGGACATTGAGTCTTACTCAATATTGTTCCTCTTTGAATAGGT
>BJCM01043054.1:1355-34584 GCA_018326385.1 Flaveria bidentis | reverse complement strand
ATTGAACATACGACTGGTCCAGTCGCACGATTGAACATACGACTGGTCTAGTCGCACGAATGGTCCATTAGCATGGTCCAGTCGTACGAATGGTCCATTCGCATGGCCCAGTCGCATGAACGGGTCTGCACGCAGATTTTCAGATCTGCAGCCGCCAGGGCTGCCCAAAACCCTAATCTGATGAATTTTACATGAACCGAAAAAAAATAGGCATCATCAGATTCAAAAGGGTGACCAGAACGTGGTTTCGAGTTCAATTTTAACATAGAAACACCACACGTAACAAGATCTGAGCAAAACACGAAGAACACAAAGTGGCTTTAACGTCAAGATCTGAAATTAGATCCAGAAATCAAGAGCTCGGGTTGCTAGAATGATTTTTAGATCATTCCAGCAGTAACCGGCTCTGATACCAATTGTGAAGTCGACTGGATCGGTAAACATCCGAGCATATTCTTGAAGGAAGGATAAACAACCAAAACCAAAACTCAAATCAATAACACGAACTATCAAAAATTTGTTTCATTGATAAAACCTAATGATTACAAGCTCGTTACAACATAAGAATCAAGACTCTTGGCAATGGGAGATCGAGCATGATCTCCCCTCTCATCCGGCAGCCCTAGGCTCCAGGAAGACTCCCTCTGAAATCCTTAATGTCTCTACACATTGAAACTGGTATATATAGGCCTCGGCCCATATTAGATGCGACTGGGCCCATTCGTGCGATTGGACCATCCATATGGTTCAATGTATGACTTGGCCATGCGTATGGTTTAATCGTACGACTGGACCATACTTATGGTTCAGTCTTACGAATGTCCCAATCGCATCTCTCAATCGCATGGCTCAGTCGTACGACTGAGTCTCATTCGCATATGCTCTTGTGAATGACCCAGTTTCATGTGTTTACAACATATCATGTGTATTACATTAAGCCTAGACTATTCGACAAGCGACGGACACACTATATATGACAATATATGCTCCAACAACAGACAATGAAGAACAACATGAAGTAGGAACTTCTAGTTATAAGAAAAATTAAAGTTATAAACAGTAGACCTATTCACATCTCTACCGTATCCCATTTGAAGATAGGTGTCATCGAGGTCTGATTTGGGGAACTCAGTTGGAATGCCTTCATCATGGAGCTCTAGATGCTCCCGGATGACCTGTTCAGTAATGATCAACTCCTGGCTAGAAATGCTCGTCCGAATAACCCTGACTCCATTTTGGAGTACTATCTGATCGTTACTCCAGAGATCTTCCATGTGGTTCAAATAAATAGTAGGGTTTATGGTCAGAGTAGTAAGTAGGAAGATTGTTTAAGGAAGGTGATGATATATGAGAAGTCAACATCCTTGGTAGAGTCAAGGAATGCGACTTGGTTGTGTTGAGGGTTGAGCGCCATTGTGAGAAAGGTGATGATGAAACAAGTTTAAGCAGGGTGAATTTGGGGTGAAGGAGGCTTTGGACAATAAATTTTGGTAAAAATATTAAAGTGACGAGTCGAGATTATTTAAATGGGTCAAATGGCGGTGTTGGGTGGATAAAATGAAAAGATAGTTTGGGGTTAGATGTGACAGTGGCGGCAAGGTGAAAAACCATTCAAAAGATTCCGACAATTAATAAAATATTTGCTTTTTACTATGTGGGGCCCAAAGGTTTCCGTTACAAAAAAAAGTCTTCTTTCGAAAGATTTTCTCTTCCGAAGCCAAAACTTATTTCCGAAGGTAAATGAATTTACTTTCGAGAATAAGAATGTCTTCCGAATGAAGAAGTTTTAAAGCTTTGAAAGTAGTGAAGACATGCTTCCGAGACTAAAAACTATTCGGAAGATAAAACTTGAATTGAGAAAATTGCCTTCGGAAGATACTGAAGAGTTCTTCCGAGGATAATTTTCTCTTCGGAAATACCCACACTTAATCAATTGGGAAGAATAACCTTTTGTAACATGGCTTAGATTGTATTTGACAAAAGACAAGACACATTTTAAAAAGGTTGTCAAATGAGATATATTAGTCAATGTTTATCATCCCAATAGCCGTAATGAGATACTTGAATCTTTGTTCATCAAAGGCTTTGGTGAACAAATCAGCATATTATTCATTTGAGTCAACTTTGACTAATTTAATTAGGTTTTTCTCATGAATATCTCTAATGAAATGGTACCTGATATCAATGTGCTTTGTCTTGGAGTGCTTCACAAGATTTTTAGTGATGGAGATAGCACTGTTGTTGTCAATGCGAATATGGGTGCTCATGAAGTTGAAGCCATAGTCTAGCATCTGGTTTTGAATCCACATCAACTGAGCACAACAACTTGCAACAACAATGTATTCAACTTCAGCAGTAGATATAGAGACACAAGATTGCTTCTTGCATTGCCATGAGATGATCCTTCCACCAAGAAATTGACATAAAGATTGAAGTTGGAGTTAATGTTGCAGCCACCATATTCATTATCTAAGTAGCCATAAAGATTGAAGTTGGAGTTTCTAGGATACCAGATACCAAGCTTTAGTGCTCCTTTGAGGTATCTAAGAATTCTCTTGGCAGCAACCAGATGAGACACCTTTGGAGCAGCCTGATATCTTGCACAAATACATGTAGCAAACATGATATCTAGTCTACTTGCTGTGAGATACATCAGAGAATCAATGATTGTCCTATACTGATGTTGATCAGTATCCTCCCCATCAGAGTCAGGACAGAGGTCATGGTTTCTAGGTATGGGTGTCTTGGTTGGCTTACAGTCCTTCATATCAAATCTTTCTAAGATATCAGAGACATACTTAGATTGATTGATAAAGAATCCTTCCTTCATTTGCTTCACCTAAATTCCAAGGAAAAAGTCCATATTTCCCATAGAACTCATCTCAAACTTCTTCTTCATAATGCTCTCAAAGTCTTTACACATTTGGTCATTTGAAGAACCAAATATGATATCATCAGCATAAACCTGAACGAACAATATGTCTTTCTCAGACTTCTTAATAAAAAGAGTCTTATCAATGGTTCCTCTAGTGTAACCATTCTTTAGGAGAAACTGAGACAGAGTCTCATACCACAGCCTCAGTGCCTGGTGCAGCCCATAAAAAGCTTTATCCAATTTGCACACATAGTTGGAGTGATGTGGGTCTTCAAATCCTAGAGGTTGGCATAGATAGACCTCCCTATCTATATTTTCATATATAAAGGCACACTTGACATCAAGTTGATAGAGAATAAAATTCTTGGATGTAGCATAAGCAAGAAAGATTCTAACTGCCTCAAGTCTTGCAACAGGTGCAATGACATCAATATAATCAATTCCTTCCTCTTGGGTGTATCCTTGAACAACCAGTATAGCTTTATTCTTGATGATCAAGCCTCTATTATCTCTTTTGTTCCTAAAAACCCATTTGGTGCCTATAGGTACTTGACCAGATGGTAGCGAGCAAAGGTTCCATACCTTTTGTCTCTTGAAGTGAAGCAACTCTTCTTGCATTGACTCAACCCAGCTACTTGACCTGGAGTATAGAGATGATCATATACCTTAGAGTTGTTTGTTCCAGCCATAAGTGCTTGAGCAGGGGTGACATCTTGTATCATAAAGCTCCAATCAACTTCTTGTGCCACAACAACAGTTTTAGTTGATCTTCCAGCAGCTTTTGGTGTTGAAGGATGTGTGGAGGCATGAGTAGATCCCGAGTTTGATTTGGTAGATTTGCATTCCTTTGCAAAATGGCCCAATTGGTTACAGTTGTAACATTTGTCCTTTGCTTTGTCAAACCCGAACTTGCTGCTTGTTGGGTTCTGGGGAATTGCCTTCCAGTTCTTATGAAGAACTTCTTTGCCCTGTAGGTTAACAGAGCCATTTGTTGGACTATGTCCATGTATTCCACATCATCTAGGCTGAAACACTCCAGATATTCAAAACAAAACTGAAAATCATTAGTGTCCACTCCCTGAGACAAAAGCACAGCTGTCCTGAAAGGGACTAGGCTGAGCTTGTTGAGACCTTGGGGTCTCAGGGAATGTGATATAAGGCCTAGAAGAGCTGGATGGCTGCTGGGAGTAAGACAGGTACTACTGAGTTTGAAGGGGTCTTGAGCCTGTAGCAACCATGAGAGCATTGCAAGCAGAAAGGCTTCGCTTGAAGGTCTACTTCCTTGACGGCCACTCTTGTTTTCCATCTCTACACGGTATCCATCTAGAATACCATATAGCTCAGTCATTGTGAGTGTGTTCAGGTTCTCTGTTCTCTTGATGGAAACACAATAGAACGTCCACTCATTGGGAAGTGCACTCATGAATTTCCTTGAGAGATCTATTAATTCAGGAGCTATTCCTACAAACTAAAGGGAAGAGATAAGATCCATGTACCTAAAGTATTTCTAATGTAAGGTCTCTCCAGCAATATGAGTAAAGTTCTCAAATTGTTGTTTCAGGGAATCTTTCTTTGAATCATTGGAGTTGGAGTACATCAGGGTTAAAGCATCAAACAGTCTTTTAGTTGTCTTGCAATTCTCAAATTCCACCATAATGGAGTTGGGAATTGTTGTCATTAGAACAGTCATTGTCTTTTCATCAATATATATCCGCTTGAGGTCTTTTACAGAGTAGCCCTCCACTGTTTTCTCTATCATAGCACCGCCACTAGTAGGTGAAGCCACCTTTGGCTTGTAGGGACCATGGGAAATGGATTTCCACATGCGGCTGTCTTGATATCTGATGAACCCTTCTATACATCTGCTCCATTGTCTGAAGTTTTCTAGGGTGATGATGGGTGCTTTAGTCATCGCCCCCATTTCACATTCAGATTTCTGGTTAAGGGCCATGTTTTGAGTGTAGTAAAAGAATGAGTGAACAAGAGGTTGATTAGGATGGTTAGATCACACAATCAAGAGCCTATGAAGCTCTGATACCAATTGCAGGTCCAGTTTTGATACTCAACACAAGTATTTCACTAATAAACACTCATGAAGCAGAGTTCTTCTAAGAGTTGATTATAATATACTAAGTAACACAAAGAAAACACAATAGAATAATTTTCAAGATACTTGTATATATTATTTCTCAACTCAAAGTTTACAAGACTCTTACAAGCTTACTACAAGAGTTAAAATGAGAAACTATATATACTACTATCTATAGCCGATATACTTTGATACCAGCTGGAATCCTCTAAATAAAGCAGATACTACAAAGCTATAGTTTAAGGTATCTTAGATAATGTCTTATCTAAGATATGGAAGTCATGACATGTTCATGACTTACCTTTTGTCACCAACTAAAGTTGGCAACTTGTACTAACATATAAAGGTGAACAGTGGAATAAAGTATGGTCAACTACATGGCCTTTTAGGAAAACGCCATGAAGTATCAGAGGTCTGCAGCGGAGTGTCAGAGACCATACTTATGTCCACTGGTTCATAGCAGCATCTTCCGAAGGTTAATTGGCTTCAGAAGAAACAAGTTCTTCCGAAGCCTTTTATACTTCGAAAGAAGTTGTTTCTTTCGTGGCTTGGGGACTTCTACTTGGGAAGTCATTGTCTTTGAATTCTTCTAAGTCTTCAAAATAGAAGACTTTGTCTTCGTTTGGAAGTTGATTCTGCACTTTGTCTTCGGAAGAACTCCATATCCTTTGGAAGTTCCATACTTAGCTTTGAAAGTCCTTTACAAATTGTACCAAAAATAGTCTATGTGTTTGGTTTTGGTTACACCAGCCTTCTTCTTGATCCAACAGAAATTATTAAGGACTGATTGTCTACAGGTAAATATATTTTTTTTCGGTATGGCTTGGGTGGTCACATAATATCATCATATAATCAAGCGACTAATCAAATAATAAATCAGATATATCAATCATAATTTAATAATCTAGTATTTAAATATCAAATGATCAAATAATAAAGTAAATTTTAAAGAAAAAGTTTTTAAAAATCTTATATTACGGATTTGGGTAGTTTAGAATCGGATTTGAAAAATGAGGACATGTAATAATGCACAGGGGATGGTCGATGGTAGTGACTTCAGAAAAATTTCTATCAAAACGATCATTCCATCAAAGTTTAATTAGGTTAAGGTTTTAATTGTTGGACTAATGGATTAAGGAGCTCAATTGTTTTAAATAGTTATTACCAGTGTTTGTTAATTTGGTCTATAAAAGTTAAAGGGGTAATGGGTTAACTTGTTTGAATCACTATTGTGACTTGGGTATGTATGTTTATAAGAATTTTTAAACATGTGTTAACTAGTTTATAAGTTATAATAGGTTTATATATGTAAATTTTGAAATGTTAAATTGATTTTTCTTGAGGGACACTGTCGAAGTATGTTAAGAGTTGGTGTCAAAGTTTCATGGGGTCGGTGTCAAAATTTTTTAGTAATCGTACATAATATGAACGTATATATACTAAAAGAGCAAAAAGTTCATAAGGTGCGTGTGACGACGTGACCCCCATGAGAACAATGTAGGTCCATCAATGCATATTACAAGTTACAACTTTATGTAATCTACATGTTTATCAGCTAGTCTGTCTCATGTTTATAATCATATCCTCTAATACCTCTATGTTCAATCACTTCATGCGTTTTACAGTCAAGAACAAAACTCATTAAGAAATTTTAGAAAAACCGTCAAAAAGGATACAATCCCGAAAAGCAGATCTAAAAGGCGCGCAAACTGTGTATAGCTATTTGTGATATTGTCTTACTCGTTATACCTGTTTTTGTTCATGGTGGATCTTAAATCAACTTTGTACGGATGTTTGTGTGTAATTATTACAAATCATAGGGATTGTGGAGGAACTAGAAGAACATATGAACACAAAACATGACATCAAATAGTCTTCCTATGCTTGAAAGCATGTGGGTAAGGTTGATGGGACCTCTTTTAGGTACAAGTAAGTTAAAATTTAGATAGGTAGGTACATCCATTCAATAGTCATAACCGTTTATGTACAAGAGTACTCTTTTTTTTTTCCTTTGTGTGGTTAACGTATAGGTACAACATATATAAAACCTAGCTTTGAGATGATCAATATTCTACTCTCTTTCTCTCTCTCCATACGAAGAGATCGAGCATACTTTATTGTTTGAAACTTGAAGGTATTTAGAAATGCAGAGATACTGAGGCGGCTCAATCCGAAAGTAAAGTTAACGATTAGTTAGCTTCACTAACTAGATTGAGCCGCACCAATATCTCTCCCTCAGTACCTTCTCTAGGCATCTGTAGGCATACTTCCACGAAGTAAAAACACATGCTTCGTTATGGGGCAAGGCGATAGCATTATGAAGACATAGTTTGTAGGCGTTTCAGGTAAAAACTAATAGTTTAACCTCTTTATGTATCTTTAATTAAACATAAAATAAACTGATGTGAGCATAAAATAAGTTTTATGAGTTGAGAAGAGAAGGTGTTGTTTCATATGTTAGGGCTTGATCTTCCATTTATTCCTAATTATGGTAGAGGAATTATTAATTAACTTTTTCTGTTAATGTTGCAGGGTGAAAATATGCTCATGATAATTAGGCTACAATTTCTAACTAAGTGTCTCCCTGCAAAATTTTGATCTTTGAATAGTTCTATGTGGTGGTGGTCAAAATGATAAAACAAATAATACATCTGAATTCCTACTAAACCAATAAGAAAAATGAAATCTTTGGAAACAGCCAATGAAGGAAAACAAGAAATTACACCATCAACAGTAAAGTTTTTGCCATGAGAAAGAATCTTAATTTGTTGCCCTAGAATTTTTGTGGCCACTACAAAACAAATAGCTTTAAGTGACTGGCACAACCCTTTGAAATTATTTGATAAAAGTAGTAGTTGTCGGTACTCCGTCGGTGATATTACGTAGGAAAACATGATGTGATGAAGAATTTGTATGTGTTATCTTAGCCAGTGCTCGCCGGTGAAAGTGATGTTGGTAAGAAGTACGTTTGTGCGGAACCTGAAAGTGCTAATCCTAATATTCACATGTGAAAGATTAGTTTAAGTAAATTTATAAAAATTAAAGGACTAATGGTAAAAATTATGGAAGAAACATCAAATAGAATCGTTGGAAAGACCTGGAATTGATTGGTTAGGGTGGAGTATTTTTAGATAATTATTTAAGTTGGTTTGGGAGTCGTATTTGAGTTTTTTGATTTCAAGATCATTGAGTGTTTGTTGTGTTTTCTTAACTAATTTTTCAACAATTGGTGTTAGAATTGCGATCAAAAGCAAGTGTTGTGATATAATGAACGGTTTTGGTCTAAAGAAAGTGTTGCATGAGATATGAGTAGTTTAATCAACTAGACTCACACAACCAAGAAACAAGTAATGTTTGAGACTGAAACTCATGAGGAAGATCACATGATTATGTGTGACTCAAAGATCAAAACCACCGAAGGATATCGTACAACCAAGAAGAGTAGACGGTTTTGTATGAACCAGAAAAGATCAAGCGAAGGAAAATGAATGTGTTATCAAATACGAGAGATTTATGTGATTGAGAAAAAAAGGTTCATGTGACCAAAATAACAACGGGAAAAAAGACAATAGGAAGGAATCACGGTTGCAAAGAGACCTATTGTCGATGCTTTAATACTAGTTAGAGAATAATTTAATGTCTCCCTTCAATGCCCCAAGCTAACAGCCACGAATTATACACTGAGACATCATCCACAAGTAGATTTATTTTGAGCATCAAAATTCACATTTCCATATAATTTCCAAGTAGATTTTCATTTTCAAGACCCAAAAATAACTTGTTACATTCTTCATTTCCCGGTCAAGACCGAAGGCGGTTTCATTTCCAAACACTTCGCCTTCATCGCCATTCCACTCCAACCCGCATCCCTATCAACACTTCAACAACATCCACAAGATGCCTAATGAATTTAATGTCACCACATCACGCGTAACAAACTTTGTAAACGCGCCCAAAGCAGTTCAAGTTCCTACCTAGTTCTTCACAAATACCGGTTCTTATAAATTCATTCCCCACCGAATCCGGTTTACTACCCTAGTAAACCGAAACCGGTTCCGAAAAACCAAAATATGCACCAATAGAAACATGCCAAATGGGTGCTAAACAAGTATAGGCCCAAAAGCAACAACCCAAGTTCACAACTCAATTGAGACATATCACTCACTTCCCATCCACATACCCAAAATAACAAATTATCCAAAACACTTTCATCTTCTTCTTCTTCCTCCCCTTTGAATCTTCCATTAAAGCTCAATTTTCACATCTCATTATTCAAACCCCATCATGTTAACACTCTTCACACCCTCTTCATCTCACATTTCCACCATCAGATTCCCCAACACCGCACCCAAATCCCACCTTCATCCTCCACCAATTTCCTCATCATTCTTCACACCCCACCCATCTTCAAAACCCAATTTTATTCACAAAAATCGATTCCCAAATCAAAATTTTCGATACCCAATTGGAAATAAAAAGAATTTCAGAGCGACAGCGTTATCCGACTTCGGATTTGGTGGGTTTGAAAGCGCTCAATCGGTGTTAGAAGCTGTTTCAGTGTTGACAGCGATTATTGTTGTTCATGAAAGTGGTCATTTTCTAGCGGCGTATCTTCAGGGGATTCATGTGAGTAAATTTGCAGTTGGGTTTGGTCCGATTTTGGCTAAATTCAATGCTAATAATGTTGAGTATTCGTTACGAGCGTTTCCTTTAGGTGGGTTTGTGGGGTTTCCTGATAATGATCCTGATAGTGATATACCTGTAGATGATGAGAATCTGTTGAAAAACAGACCTATTTTGGATAGGGTCCTTGTGATTTCTGCTGGTGTGATTGCCAATATAGTGTTTGCATATGTTATAATCTTTGCACAGATAGTGTTTGTTGGAATGCCTGTTCAAGAATCTTTCCCGGGTGTCGTTGTGCCCGAGGTTCGACCCTTTTCGGCTGCTGCCCGAGACGGGTTAGCAGCCGGTGATATCATTCTTGAAGTGGACGATGTTGAATTACCTAAAACCGTCCCAAACTCTGTCTCGCGGGTTGTTGATGTCATTAAGAGCAAACCAAAGTCTACTGTTTTGTTTAAGGTTGATAGGGGAGGTAAAGATATGCTGATCAAGGTGACCCCAGATCGGAATCTTGATGGCAGTGGTCGAATCGGGGTGCAGTTAGCCCCGAACGTGAAGGTTTTGAAGGAGAAACCGAAAGATGTGTTAGAAGCTTTTAGTTTCACTGGTCGTGAGTTTTGGGGCTTAACGTCTAATGTTGTGGACAGTTTGAAGCAAACTTTTCTGAACTTTTCACAAACTGCAAGCAAGGTTTCGGGCCCTGTTGCCATCATAGCCGTGGGTGCAGAAGTTGCTAAATCGAACGTTGATGGATTGTATCAGTTTGCAGCCATTTTGAATATTAATCTTGCAGTGATTAACCTGCTTCCTTTGCCTGCATTAGATGGTGGTTCTTTGGCTTTAATACTTGTTGAGGCTATAAGAGGTGGGAGAAAGCTCCCTTTAGAAGTAGAGCAGGGGATAATGTCATCTGGGATCACACTCGTGTTCGTTCTTGGTCTTTTTCTTATTATTCGTGACACGTTAAACCTCGATTTCATCAGGGATTTGTTGTGATTCTTGAAGAGAGCTTCAGTTCTGTGATCAGGTACTGTTTTGATCCATTCATGTGTTATTTTGTGCTATATGTATTTGGATCAGTGTTTAAAGTGGTTTATGACTTGCATTCCTTGTTGATATTCATCACACTAGCATTGGAGATAAACAAGATACTTGAATATACTTTAATTTGTGTTGATATTACAAAATCAGATCCATTTACAGCATCTCTAATGTAGGTGTGTTTCAGATTGTATACAGGTCGGATCGGGCTGACCCTAACACTTTGTTGTTTTTTATGAACAGTTAATGTGTATGATCACAGAACTTTATTATTAAAAGGACTTAAAACCTTTCTTAAATTAAATGTTTTATGCATTTGAGTTCATGTTAGATACCTGTTTAGCCGTTGCGTTTTTAGTTAAATCTTTTAGCTTAACTTATCTGACTTTTAAGAGAAATAAAACAAATTTCACTCGTCTTAGTTGTATATAAACGAGTTGAAATTGTTATCTTTGTGTGTTTTTTAGAGAAACCATAAGTATTGCAGGGATACACAAGGTTCTTAGCTAGGAGGATCAGTAGATATCAATTTTTAAAAAAAAAAGTTAATTATAGATTTAAAATTGTGTTATAGTTATAGTTGGAACAGGTCTGTATTGTTACCATACTAAAAATATTATAAGGTATGAGACTTGTCTTACATTTTGTGTGAACAACAAATATTGAGTTTATAAACCAAATGAGCTCCCTAACCACCCGGACTAGTGTTTTTGGGATAAGCTCTCTTGTTTTGTTTACAACAATGGTAACTGAGCCTAACTTGTAGTCGTGTCCTGAAGGGAACTAGTTGTGGCTAACGTGGCCGTAACCAGCAACGACGTTAGGCCCTTAAAAAAGGTTAAATGTTACGAATTGAAACCATTGCAATTACAATGTATGAGACTTGTCGCATATCGGTTGTATAAACAACAAACAAATTATCCAAAATATTTATATACACTACTTATTTAATAAAATTTTAAAAGCTACATTCCCGTCTTGTGCAAATTCTCCAAAATGATGCACATAAAAATCCCTCCAACTTGAATACATAAGTAATGATGTATATGTTGCTTTTAAGTATGACATTCATCTAATAGTATAATCTCTCTTTTTCTTCTTCTATATGTTTTAGGGTTATGAGGTTCTCGTGATTTTCTATTTGAAATTAGTTTTGTAATAAGCACGTTATAACATGAATAGGCATGTTTAATACAAAAACAATTTAAAATAGAGAACGATAAAAACCACCTCTAGACAATTACGAAACTAATAAAAAATATTTTTATAATTGTCTAACAACTATTTGAGTGCTTTTGTTAGTTTATAAATTTTCACATGATATATTGTATAGTACGTTTTACAGTTTCTTTATGTAGATTCGGTGTGATCTATCTATGTCACAAGCCTTATAGATCTCAGTTAAATAATAATAAACACAAAAATAAGTAAAAATCAATAATAATAAATATAGTAATCTAAAAAAATATAATTTTGACCACATGAATAAGAAAAAACAAGTCATAAATATAAAAATCTAAAAATAAAAATTCACATGTCAACTATATGGTTCGACCATTATTCTTCATCAATCATAAGCCTTACACATCTTAATTACCTCATTTCATAGGTCGGCCATTATCCTTCATCAAAATTGATACCGAGAGTTTCTTTTATGTATTACTAATTCAATGCTATATAGCTTATGGACGATGACATATTTGTAACTTCTCTTTAACTAATACATCTGCTACAGCAGGTTTGGGCACGTTTGGGCCCAGAAGAAAACAATTTAAGTCTCTTGTATTAAAGCCAGAAATGTTGTATGTTTAGTATATACTGATAAATGAAACTTCAATTGTAGATGATAAATTGATACCTAACATATCTTCTAATATCTTTTTTGTTTCATCCCTAACAGATTTTTTATTTATGTAAGAGAAAATGAGTAAGATATGTTATAATGGATAAATTACCCCTATATATTAACTCATGAAAAGATCGAATAATTATTATGCTTATGGTACAAGTGCCTATTGCATTGCTTCTTCCTTTATTAGGTGGATCTGCCTGTATATAAGTTTAGAGAGAAACTCCCCGGTGATGTTACTGGCGATGGTGGGCCTTCGACTCTTGGTTTTCGTTCGCTCCGCGGTGCATGTGTCGGCGTCATGGTTTTCGTTCGCTCCGCGGTGCATTGCTTCTTCCTTTATTAGGTGGATCTGCCTGTAAAAATGTGTTGTGTTTGTCGTTTTGGCGTGGCAAATGGTTGTTTGTAGCCACAAAAACAGCACTTCTGAACCTCCAATAATGTCCACGGCAAATACAAGTTCTTGACCCGGATATGCCAATTATTGTGATGAAAAAGTAGTTGGCGCGCGGGTTTGAACGTCTATCACATGCGGGATAGAGAAGTCAGTTTGAATGTCCGTCACACGCACAACATGCGTTGATGGACATCACTAGTTTGATAAATGGGACCATGTCTTAACTTCTATTTTTAATTTCTATTAATAATGAATAAAAAATAATATAACATCAAAATATATATTCAAATATAAAAACTTAAGACATGACTTATTTACCTACCAGTGTTTTAATACACATGTAGTTAATTCAAAACGTAACACTTTCTCATAGATGATATTTGAGGTGTATAGTCAATCTCGTTTTAAAATATTTTGCAGGATGCATTAATACTTTTGTATTTTTACGTGACATCCTTCTTGACAATGCCACATAAAGTTGTTTATGTGAGAAAATACAGAATCTGATAGATAAAGCATGCAAAATTATATGACTTTAAACTTTATTGATTGTCATGGAAAAACTAAATTGAATGGGTAATTATTTTCTTCTACGTTTGAACCGGAATATGTCATCTTTAAAAAGACATAGAGATTCTTGGCAAAAGTATTATGTTGACTAACATCTATTTCTACATCAATAACATTTTGATAAAAACAATTACGTATCAATTATGTCATTATATAAACTATGTGATGGATCAATTATCTGTAATAATATTATAAGACATTTGATTTTTAATAAAAGTTTATAAGACAAACAAACCACTCCTAGTTAGTGAGTTTCAAAATTCTAGTATAACTTGTTGTAATCATCTTTTTCTTCGTCAAAATTGCGATAAATATTTTCCTCTCTTAGAAAAATGTCAATCAGTTGATTAATATGATATATTCTTATTTTAAGTGGATAATATTGCTCTAGAAATTAGAGATTATATAATTTGAAGAACACAGATTGTTTTGAATTGATGAAAAGATATAACTCATCAATTCTTTTATAGAAGTTTTCTCAAGTGTCACGATCGCATGTCATTTTTCCATCCATACTTTATCCCAAAAGATTATTTTGTATGACTTAATTAGTTTAGCTACTCCATTTTGTTTTTGATGTTACACATTAAACTATTATTAAGATTAATAAGAATCATGAATCTCGGAGTGACCACTCTCCTTCCTGGCATGTTATTAGTTGCAAAACTTGAAAAAAGTGCTGCAAAAGCAATAAGACCACATGAATGAACTTCAGCAAGCAAAACTTTATACAAAGTATTTTATCATTCCACCTAGACCATTTATAAATACACACCGTGTAGTCATTATCCATATGTCTCATGCTCTCATCAACACGATTTTTTATGTTAGAATAAAGTGAATCTTTGGTAAATAAGTGTTTAACTTTCACCACCATATTGTACTCCTATTGTAGATGATGATAACTTAATGTTGCAAGTTAACTTCTTTACGTTCTGAAGATAAAAATCATGGATACTTTTACCCATTGAGTGTAGAAAGACCATAACTTCGATAAGAACTATATTTTGAACTCGTCCAACACTACGTCAATGTAACCAATGATCTTCATATAGTTAATTAAAGTGATCATTCCATAAAATTTAAACATCTCTGGGTTCGTAAAACATCATTATGGTCGTAAATAACCTTCAAAGAGCATTGGGAAACTAAAATTGGGGGGATTTTCCGAGACATTGTGATAAACTTTCATCGTTCTCTATTAAGACTATCTAAAGAGTTGATTTTCGAATTTTCATGTGATTTACACCATTAATTGTGTAAAGATCTTCAAAATAAGTAGGCCCTTTGACATTTGATAAAAATAAACATAAGTAGCACCTTTCTCCTTCAGTTGTATTAACGGAAACATTATGACAACTTTATGCTTTATGTAAACGGTGATTTCAATATAGCTTTGTTGATCATCCACTCTATTTGTATCATAACATGCTCCCGGTCTAATTGTTTTATCTATTTTCCTATCAACAATTTCAAATATTATATCATCATTTTTAAATTTAACCATCTAATAGAATTGTAAGATCAACAAAGCAACATTGATTTAGGAAAGAGAGAACAAAAAATATGCCACATAGCATCGGGGGCGATACGTTAATAACAACTTCTTGCTCATGTTAATCAATTTAAATAACTTGTTTGTCATGTCCATTATAAATATATATAGATATTTCACATATTTTTTACTTGAACAAACTTAGATATTTATGCGACAGTTGAACATTATCAAAAGTATTAGGTTCTATTGGACAACTCTTGATAATTAGAGTTTTTTCTTATATGTCCACTTTTATCCCGTTGTTTTTCCTTTCATATGATGGATATGTATGTTTCTGTGTGTTGTCCATTCACTAAATAGTCTATGATAGTGAAAATGAGAAATAGGAGAATTACTCTTGAAGATCCTCCAATTTAGCACGAAACACAACAAGCTTCGGATGATCTTGTGTTGTTTGACCAACTTTGGTACCGTGCACAATAATACTTCTTTTGTATGAAGTGATATTGTCAAACCGCACAAGATCCCAAGTTGCATAACCTTAGTGTCAAGCAAACAATCCTTATTTGCAGGGTGATCCTCCAATATATTGTTTTTGCTATCTAGACATTTTTAACGAACAAATAACTGAAGGAGACTATAGTTGTCTTGTATAACCTAAGGCTTTTGTATCACATGAATGTTTAGGTTTGCTCAAGTATAAAATCTATAAAATATCTATTTTTAATATGTTTACAAAGAATATGATAAACAAGTTATTCAAATTGTTCAAGATGCAAGAGGTTGTTATTAATGAGATAAAGAGATATCCAGATCCATGCTACATATTACCTAGGGAGGCTATATAGTGCATTTTTCTTCCCTGTTTCTCATATTCATCATGTTGTGTTAGCCGTACAACTTCATCTCCCTAATAATCAAATGATTAAATTTAAAGGTGATGATAAAATGTCTAAACTTATTGATATGAAAAGAGATAATAGAATTTGTCGACTACATTTTTAATATATCTAGAGTGCATAAAATGAGAAGAGAATATTTGTTGAAAAGATTTTCCATAACACTTCACGTGGAATGGAGGCTCTCGTTGTTGGAATCGTTGTTTACATTAAGCGTTAAAAGGTAGTATATATTTCACTAATCTAGCTGAAGAGAAAGATACTACTTATGATTATTTTTGTCAAATGTCAAAGGGCCTATTTCTTTCAAAGATTGTTGCACAGTAAATGATGTAAAGCACACGATATTTCAAAAACCAACTCTTGAGATAGCTTAATAGAGAACGATAAAGTTCATCGCATTGTCTTGTAAAAGTCACTCTATTCAAATTTCCTAATGCTCTTAGAAAGTCATGCGCAATCGTAATAATTTTTTGCAAACCTAGAAATGTTGAAAGTCATGGAATAACCACTTTGATTTACTATCTAAAGATAATTGGTTACATTGAAAAAAGTGTAAAATTATTCACCATCTTTATGATTTTGGTCTTCCAAGCATAACAAAAGATGTTAACTAACAATATGTAAGTCACAATATGTAAGTCATCATGAGGTACAAAAGGAGTCACAATATGTAAGTCATCATGAGGTACAAAAGGAGTACTAGATATGGTAGAAGTTGAACACTTATTGTGCCAAATGTTTACTTAATTCTCACTAAAAAATCATTTTTGATAAGATCATCAGCCATATGAATGATGATTTACAAGGTGTGTTCATGGTCTAGGTGGACCGGAAAAAATACATTTTTGTATAAAGCTTTTTTTGCTGAATTTTGTTCACGTGATCTTATTACTCTAACAAAAGCTTCATCGGACGCTAATAAATTTCTAGAAGGAAGAACGGTTCACTTTGAGATCCAAGATTTTCATTAATCTTAATATTAATTCAATCCACAACAACAAAGAATAAAGACGGCCCGCTGAACTAGTTAGGTCATTCAAAATAGCCATTTGGGATAAAATATTGATGGCAAAACATGAACGAACGTTGCAAGAGACTACATGTGTAGTCTTGCATTTGGTGGAAACACTACATGTTATGAAGCACGACACTCGAGCACATATCATAGACTAGCATACGAATGTCGTAAATATGATAATTAAATAAAAAGATACGATTGATTATAAATATGAGAGCGCTTAATTAGGGGTTAAATTGAATTATGTAAAAATATTGTGCTTAAAACAATAAGCTAAATGGAAAAATATACAATCTTTTATACACATGATAATTGATGCATACATAAGTTAATAATTAGTAACATTTAAATAATAATGTGAAGTAAATGAAGTCATTTTGGATAGTAAGCACATGATATGAAAAAAAACACATAGAGCATATAGTATAACACTTTATGCAAGAATAAATTGATAGTTAGAATTATATAAATATTTCGTTAGAGTTTCTTGGACTTTAATACAAGCATTCTATTTGTATAAAAACTAGCAAATACACCCCGCGTTTCGTGATAGGTTTCTCGTGATAGGTTTCTCATGTTTTACAATTATTACTATGACACATATAAGGTTTTCAAAAATGTTTTATTCAAGTAAAACAGCAACCCCATAAGGTTAGAATGCCATAGAAAATAGGCAAATAGTGCTATAAAATATGTAATTACAACAAAGTAGTAATCATGACAACTTGCATGATAATCTTCATCCAGCTATGTAATAATCGTATAAAATAACAAAGTAAAGCAGAAAACTGGAATGCAAAGGATGTTTCAGCATTTATCAATGAGTGTAGTTTACGATAGAACTTCTAACTTACTATAAATGACAATGTTATATTGTTATTAGTATCTTTCAAACCTATAAGAACAAACGTAATAGGGCATTAAAAGACATTATAGCATTTTAAAACGTCCTCACATCACAGCCATGGGCAGTAAGGGTATTATAGGTGTCATGTAAGGGCGTTATATGTGGGAGGATGTTTTCACTATAATATAATATTTTTTTATAAATCTCATAATTAAGTAATGATTGAAGGAGCTAAGGGGTATTAGTTATTACTTATCTTTTTTGCTTAACAGAATGATGATGAGTTGATCTTTGTGTATCAAAAAATACCTCTTAATGAGCATTAACTATTATATATGCTTTTCACAAACATTTAAATATACTAATTACCGATTTCTTTCTACTTGGAGAATAAAAGAAAATTGATGTAAACTTCAATTTATAGCTTAATAAATTGTGCACAAATGACAACACAAAATCTCTTTGCATATCAAAAGCAAGATGACAATTTAAAAATATAAACGAAAGGAAGCTTACCTGAACGAAAGTGGTTCGCATCACACTATTTCATTATTGTATATGCAGGAGTAGAGCTGTATACGAACCTAATCTTCAACAAATTAATAGTCCGTGAACCGTTCAGCGGGAAGTTCGTTTATGTTCCTTCGTTTAATAATAAACGAACATGATTTCGTTTCGTTAAACAAACGAACATGAACAAATATTGTGTGTTTATTTATGTTCGTGAACATTTGATAATGTTTTCGTTAACGTTCGTTTGTGTTCATTCATTTAAAAGTTATGTTAGAAATAATTATATTAATTGCTTATTTATTTTTAATGGATATTATATAATTTTTGTGATTTTAATTATAAAATCAATATATGATGATGATTTTTATGTGATGATTTTAATTACTTATTTATATTTGTTTGTTTTAGGAAATTTTGTTGGTGTTTACTAATATTAATGAATATTTGTGTGCATTCGTTTGACTTCGTTTTTGTTCGTTCAGGTTCGTGAACAGATTTACTTCTCTTGATGAATGAACAAGAATAAAAAATCTCGTTCGGTAAGTGTTCGTGAACAGCTTATGAATATGTTATTTTTTAAATGAAGAAACACGAATAAAACCCCGTTCGTATTTGTTTGGTTCAATTACAGCCCTGTATAAAAGTCCGATGTCACATATGTGTATTATTAAGATCATATCATCAATTGTATATTTGACAAGTCCAATCATTTCATTGACAGAAGGTTTATGTTCAAACTTTTTGATAAAATTAAACAGTTGCAACAAGGTGAATGTAAAAATCACACATATTATGATATTGTTATTTCCGAATCATTTTCTTTAAACAAAATACCATGAAGTCCATAAAAGTATGTATGAGAAGTAATTACAGAAAATTTGAATGCTTGTACAACATACAATGCAGAGTGTACTACTTATGTAGGGGAATCAAAATCATAAACAAATTTTACTAAAAAACTGAAACCAATATATAAATATTGCAAGTAAGATCACCTGCTTTCATTCAACTTACTAATTTGTAGTTTTAAAACTTCACCTCTACATCATATGTTTGTAGCATTGTTACTAAGAGGATCATGAAATTAAAAACTTATGCAAATGAGCATATAACATGAAAACCAAAGACTCAAAAACATGAAATGATCAAATCCCTATTGAAGCTAAACTATGTAAAGCCAATGAAACATATAATTAAACATTAAAAGCCATAAACTCATCAAATAAATTACGAAGGCGTGACGAATGCAGATTGTGTGGTGCTAAATTCGCTAACAACCAACGAAGGTGCTAAAACCACGAATGCTCAACCCTAGTATAAATATGGAGCATGTAAGCATAATATGAGTCCATATCAATCTCGATTTGTTAGATTAGAAATACGACAACAGCTACAGTGGAAAGAAAGGCGGAAGAGGAAGAAGGAGAGCAACAATGCGAGTAACAATATCTCAAAACATTATTAAACCAAAGAAGCAGTGAAAATTAACGAAAGAAAACAAAACCACATATTTCATGAAAGAACCCAAACACAAAACTGGCAATAAAATTGCAAAAAACTATATAATCAACGAAAACCCAACTTAGTATTTCAACAGAAGCATATATGAATCGTACCTTTGTTTATGTGCATCATCCTTAACACGGTTGATCCATGATTTGACCATGGATGCTTCTGTTGATGGATCATTGGTTTGACGTTCATCTTGTTAAGATTGATGATTCATTGTCTTTTGTGATATCGTTGTTTGACTTTTCTTTATATTTTTATAATGCCATTAATTTGTGTAACTTTTTCTAAGTATGAGGTCACATGGATGAATAATTTGTTTTTATTATCATCATACAAATTATACATGTATAAGCAAAGTCAAACAACGATATCACAAAAGATCACGAATCAAAGTGGAGAAACATTGCATTTTTGTAGACATGCTAGACGTGCAGCGCAAAGCTAAGAGATTAAATCTTAAAAGGGTTTTGGTAGTCATATCTCAATTGCCGAAGATGTGAAGAAGATAGAGATTTAAAGGCATTCAACAAATCGAATTTATATTCAAGTTTTGATTTTTATAAATCTATATTCAAATTCAATTTAGAATTAAAGGATTCAAATGAAATCGAATCACAAATTTGAAATTCTATTCTATTTGATAAAAAAAATTCGAATCGAATTTTGAGTATTTTGAAATCGATTCAAAAACTTACCTCTAGTTAGTAAGAATGATGCAAAGAGTGACTGGGGAGTGAATAATTGGGACTCTTACGTAATGAATGACCAAAAGCAAGATTGGTAAGGGAATGATTGAGACCCTATGTGTAATCGATAAAAGTTAACAAATGAAAATTTTTAATTTTCAAGCCATCCATGTTAGTTAGTGTGATTTTAAATATCTTTAAAATGACTCTACACTTTGTGAAGTAGTAACAAAATTTTAAAAATATTCTAACTCTAATTTTAAAAATGTTCCAATTAGATCACTCAGTTTTTATATTTTATATAAATTAAACGTCTTAATATGTTTTTTAGCATGTTATACTTTTGATTTCAGTTAGAATATTTTTTCTATCTTTTGATGGTAATATGGAACGTTAACGTAAATCTTACCTTTTTAATCTTTTTCATAATTAACAAGTCTTTTATTTTTTTATAATTTTATATATTGAAAATTCTAACCCCCGTGTCTTCTCCACCGTTACTTTATTGACATTAGAATATACAATTTGATCGTTTGATAGTTTAATTTGAAAAAAAAATATGCATGAGTGAATAAATTAGAACATTTTTTAAAAACTTGATAGATAAAAATAAAGTAAAAAATTAAAAGGAAAAATAAAAATAAAAGTACACATGACAAATGTGGTATGTGATGACACTATAATTAATTCATGACCTATTCACCCATTGTTTTTATAGTAACCTAGTTAAATCATTGAATCTTGATAAACTCAATCAGCAGCTCGCTTAGATTGTGGTCATAAAACTAATGTTAAACCCACATCAAAATACATATTTGTTTTAACATTTTTTTCTTTGGAAGAAAAGAAAAGTAATACTTAGAATGATATAGTTTACTTACCTGTAAAAACACGATTATGTATTTCAGTTCTTTTTCTTAATATATTGTTACACAAGTAAACAAATAAATCCAAATAATAAAAAAATACACAATATTACTATATTAATTAATTAAAATGCATACAGTGGTAGGCTAAAGTAAGTGAGGAAGAGAACATTGTAAGCTTCATGACATAGAATCACGAATCTCGTTACTTGGATGAAGAAGCAGCGTTTACCTCAGTGCCTTCTTGGCGCAAACTATTATCTCTGCGATAAGTAGTCTTGGCGCCCTGAAATCAGAAAGAGAAAATTATACATATGCATAAGCATGTGCGCACACCCCACACACATGTATATGGGTGCATTCAGTTAAGAACTATAAATATGTTGCCATAATGTTTCAATTCTCTCAGACTATGTCACTGGCACATGCATATGCAATAAAAATCATATTATATGATTCATATATATCAGAGTGGGTAGCTATGCAGTTGACAAAGAGTAAGTTGAGGTATAATACTCTTTTATATGTGTAAATGTTGCATGATTATTCACAATTTTTGGTTTTAAATTTTAATACCTCCAAACTCTCTCTCTCTCTCTCTCTCTCTCTCTCTCTCTTTCTCTGTATATAAGAGAGAGTCTCTCTCTCTATATATATATATAAAGGGAGGGAGAGAATCTTGGAGCATTTTCATTAAGCAGAGAAGAATACAATGTGCTATACAGTATTCTGGTTATTTATATACAAGACAGCAAAGATTAATTAGATGTAATAAGAGTCAACTAAGTAATCCCTGGAAGTTTGTTGCTAAAGTGACTGCTAAAGTGACGATAATGTGGCAAAAAATTAAATTGTTAGAAGGTTCTAGCAGCTGGTTCCAATTATGTAACCCAAGAATAGCACGACTGCAATCTCAGTTGTTCTCTATTAACTAAGTTGAGACAGAAGAGGATGGTTGATATAACTTACTTGGAATATTGTTCCAAGCTTCTTCATTCCAGTAGCACGCCGCTTGAGCTCGTCTTTTGAAACGGTGGGATCTTTGAGCACCTGAAATGCGAGCATTAAGAAGGCAAGTAAACTTACCAGACACTTAACCGGCGTCTGGTTTTTAGAGGTAGGGTTTAGCATTGTGTTTTGAAAGATTAGTTTGATATAATCAGATAACTAGTTTTAACATTTACCAAATATCTTGATTTACATGTCAAATGGCCTCTAAGAACCAGAATCAGAATCAATATTGTTAACCCAGAACTGACTATGTGGCCCCTAAAACAGAATCAGTTTCACTACACCCAAACACCAGAAACTAACATTGCAACTTAAAAACACGATTTGAGGATCACATTAAATAAGCAATGCCAAACACCCCTGTAATAATTTCTTCACAAGAGGAAACAAGAACTTACTGCTTGGCAGACACGGGATAAGGTTGACTCAATGTCTACAACATTAATCTGCCACAGGGAATTAATCATTTGATCTTTTTTCTCTTCAATGGCTTTCATTATCTGCTCCTCCTTCGCTTCTGAATTATTCAACTTCTACAGTTCCTCTTGTATTTGTATTAAAGACACGGCACCTATATAGATGAGAAAATAATCGAATTCTAGGGTTAATTTTTATTTTGTACTAATTAATGCAACTTTAGCTGGTTGAAAATTATAAAACCTGAAGCGGCTGAAACTTGTGATTTCATCTGGTGCCCCTTATCCCTGACCCATTCAGCTATAAATGGGACCTTCATATAACGTTTATCCTTTCCAAGTTCTCTTGCAGCTTGTCTTGTGTAAATATAACCAATAGTGTGTAGCATAGCCTCACCAAAAGCTGAAAAGTATATATATTAAAACAGTTTCGAGCAGCAAAATAGTATGTTAATATTGCATTCATTCCCTCTCAAAAGAATATACTACTTCACATGAAGTAATTAAAAAAATACAAAATTATGTTGTATCCAAAATATAGAACAAGTGCACTTTAAGAATATTCAATCTTAAAAGTTGACAGCAAGGGGAGTATCTATAATTCATTAATAAAGTGTTACAGTATTGCAGTCCAAAAGATGCATAGCTTAGTATTTAGCATCATAATTGCTTCAAAAAGTAAGGCGAACATGTGTATACCATTATTTGTGGCGTCATATATTTCTTTAAAAAGTTCAGAAAATTATACTAATTTTTGACCATGACTGCAATGGTCAAAATACATTTGCAAGTCCGGCAAGGATGTAAATGACCATATTATGAGGATCTAAATATTAACATACCAGCATGTGAGAGCCGGCGAGCTTCTGTCATTGCCCAGTTTACAAATTCAGATGTTTGACCTTCAACAAATGGCCGCAGACGATTCTTCAGATTTGTTATGAGCTTTGCTTCCCTCTCCTTTTGGAATTCCTATAAAATGAAACAACAATAAACTTCCAATAATTATATATGTTATAGATATCATATACATACATAGATATGTGTGTATGTATGTCAAATAAATATATTAATACGTTTGATAATTGTATACAAGAATAAAAACTTAATGATAAATGAAGTACATTAAATGATAAATATATTAATAATCAAAATTTTAAAAAATTCATGTCATCATTACTGTAAATGCAGACACAATGACATGGCCAACGTAGCAAAAACTAAAAATAGCTTGGGTGATATCATCGTCTACCACATGTTGCTATTATCAATAGAAAATTTAAAGGTTGCCATTGATTATAAAGAAATACATTGCTATAAAGAGTGAAATGTGAAAGTCGGTCGCTATGTTACAAAATTAATCCTGTCATTGTTTGATTAGACATTTGGAGTAAGAATGTATACCCTCATCCTCTCTTGGACTTTCATCTTGCGAATTTCAGGAACCTGTCCCTCCTCTTCAAGTTCTACAGACTGTATGGCAGCCATATAAAGTTGTCCAACATAATCCTCAAACAAATCACTACCGAACAGCATGCCAAAAACAGCTGCAGGATCCACCATGGTATCACTGAAAGGAAGTAAAGAAAAACAACGCACCTTTAAACTGTTACTAACTAAAAACAAACAATGGAAGGAGACACAATTTAGAAAATAGGAGGATTCTTAACATGACAAAATTTGTATAGAAAACCAAATAAGGATAAATAGTGTTTTAAATCAACTCAATCCGACCCATTTTAGCTAGTACAAAAGTTTACTTGTTACCCAAGCCGTTCATTTTATTGTAAGCTGATCTCCGCTCACAAGACCTCATACAACTGGCTTATTAGATGACAAAAATGTTTTTATCCTATTTCCTATCAGGCTATAATATTTCTAATTTTACAACATTAGCCTCACCAATTTAAAAATCTAGCATAGTTTCATGAAATATGACACCAAAGTTTAAAAACAAATCCAATTACAACTTACAAGTCAATAGCTGGCCAAAAAAAAAATTTAAGCTAAAACTAATCTAGCGTGACATAATATTCTATATTTGTGTGTGTTCACCATTGATCTAATCAACATGAAATCCCACATATTCTTATTCTTCATAAATCACCAAATCCTAGAAACCTCACCATAAAATAAGATCCTAGGTACCACTTTAACAACAAAAAAATAAAAAAATAAAAATAAAGAAGAAGAAGAAGTTATTCTTGGTGCTAAAATATTATGTATCACACATACTCTACTACTCCAGATTTTCCATTTTTGTCATATGCTTCACGCTTCTCAGGATCACTTAAAACCTGATAAGCCTCTCCAAGAACCTTCATGCATGGAAAATATATAAATAAATGTCATATTAAAGATACTCAACATAGAGAACTGACAACATTTTAATTGTTCAACTAAGAAGTATAGAATCCAAAAGATAATAAAATCAAGACTTTGCACCTGAAAATTGTAGGCAGCTTTCGGGTTCCCAGGATTTTTATCAGGATGAACTTTCCTTGCCTTTAAAAAATAATATCAGAACGCATTATTATATCGTTACATATAGTAAATAAAGGAATTTTAGTTGATATTAGCATCACTTAGTGAATAATTAAACACATGATTTAACAATTTGCATCTCATGTATAAGTATTTTATAAAAATTACAACTATGCATAAAGATCAATTGCAAAAACTTGCCACTTAACACCTCTGTTAACAATCCTCATTCAGAAGGAAACCCAAATCAAGAAAGTTTCTTTGTACAAACAATTTAGTTGGTTATTCCCACAGTTGTCAAAGGCGCAAAGGGTGAGCCTTGGGAGTTGAGCTGAGGCACAAGGCACTTAAAAAGCAAGGGCTTTTTTTTTGCGAGGGACATAGTATAAAAATATCGTCTTGCAGGGTTTCAGACATATTTTAGGTTCGTTTTGGCCTAGTTTAGGCTGTTTTGGGTTAATTTGAGGCTTTTTTAGGGGTAGCGTAATTGTTTCAGGCCTGTTCAGAGGATTTTTGGCCAGAATTTGTCCGGAACCTAGCCTGAAAATGCACCATATTAGGTGTGTGCATTGTCACACTCGAAGCACAAGCAGACAGACAATTGCATCATAACCAATGTATATCATGCCCTCTATACCACCCCAAGGATTCTATTATATCAACTTATAGCAAGGGCATTAGTAAAGTATATACACTGCTGCCACATGTATCCAGAATATACAATTTGCTTCTTAATGTTTATAGTATGGTATTTATGAACACCTGGATTTGAGCAGTTGGCAAGAATAAGTAGACAATTTCTAAGTCAATGCAGAAACTTATCAATTTGGTCAAACATAATTTCTAAAAATTCAGCAGAACACAAATAAACATATTAACGCATGATCTTTAGTTAGACATGAAGTATATGAGGATTAAAATTTAATATATAGAATGAATCAGAGGTAGACTCACTTTTACATAGTAGGCCTTCTTAATATCAGATGCAGATGCATCAGTACTAACTCCCAGGATGTCATAGTATTCTGTTTCCTTCACCATAGTTCAGCAATCACAGCTCTTGTAACACTAGTAAAAGAACAAAAATGACCTCATAACCAAAAGAAAGCATAAAGAATTATAATAACCAAAAAAAAAATAAACACAATGGATTAATCCTCTATAGCAGTAATACCACTAAGCTCCTTTGTTTTCCACAAAATATGTGTAGTTTGCTTGTAAGACTCTTGACTTAACATCCATTTAAAACTTGATTGACACAGTGCTTTCCTTTTTTGCTATTTTTTTAATTTAAAAAGTCACTTGTGGAATAAATAGTGAGGTTACTCCTTTGGGACCTGGAGCCATAGGTTCAAGCAGCAAAAACAATCTTTCTTCCTGAGTGCAAGCAATAGGTTTCATACCAATTACTAATCATATACAACTAATCCTGACATACTTAAACTTAAAGCTTATAGGTATAATAAGTATTTGCTTCTAATTCCAAATGGTTTACAACATCTATTCTACTAAACTCTACGGAAATTGCAGCAACATTGGGTTTTATTTCAGAATAGTAAAAGCATCTCTATACTGCAAAAAGAACAATATGCTGTTTGTATCATCCTAAACGTGCCCTAGAAGATAAAATCCTAAAATTCCTTCAATAGATTAAACTTTGTACTTATGAAATTCAAAGCTGATATACATGTAGTAATTCCACAAAGTTCCATCGAATTTCAAATTAAGTTAAAGATCTATAACAATTTTAGCACATCTGAGCTTCTCAAATTCAAATTGCAGCTCTTGTATAAACATTGTTGGATTGAGATCCGAACAATTGATTCAACGATCAAGAATCGAACATAAACATGAAGATACACAAGAAAAAACATCTATTCAAACGAATCAAAGGGAACACTTGAATAACCATGAATTTTAATCGATAACAAATTAGATATGTAAACGAAAAATCGAACCTACAATCTCACAGACAAACTAAAGATCAGCGAGTGAGAGATTTAAACTTACGATTTTGCGAATCAAGAAGACGACGATCAAGCAATATTAAAATATTGAAAATTGAAAATATTGTGAACTAATCGTTCGATAAGCCTCATAAAATTATTCGTTTTTCTGTTCATATATGTGAAATAAATAACATTAATAGCCCTTCAACTAATTCTGTCCTTCACTTTTTTGTCCCCTAACATTTAAATGTTGCCATGTTGGATTAACGTTCTAAATTAGAGTAATATTCACTCATGATCTCTGTGATTTGATTTACATAATAGCAGTTTATATACCAAGGTTTTAAAATTACAATTTTACTCCCTGAGATATGTATTTTGTTTCAGTTAATTCCAACCCACTAACATCGTTATTTTTTCTATTAGAGTGGAAGGACATTTAGCTTTTTTCATATTTAAGAACCAATTGTGTAATTCAGCTAATAAAGGACTAGTTTGTTGAATTTGATATGATGGTAGGGGTGGTTGTTGGTAAGATGGTGCGACCAGAGTTCCAGGAGGGTTGATGGTTGATGGTTGATGGTGTTGTGGAACCGGTGGCGTTAGATCGAGTTTGGTTGGTTCTCAATAGTGGTTGGCGGTTTTTGGCGCTAAATGGTGGTTAGCGGTTGTTGGTGCTCTGTGGTGGTTGAGCGGTTGTTGGTGCTCGGTGGTGTGTGTGTTAGAAGTACCGTGGTGATATCCAACGGTAAAGTGTGGGTGAGGGTGATGGATTTGCGGTTGGTGAGAGTGATGGGATTTGCGGTTGAGGGGAAGGTTGTGGTCGGAGAGGAAGGTTTGTCTTAGGGTGGTTGGGCGGCTATTGGGGTGTGTGTTAGGTTTTAAGTGTTTGCAAAAAAAAGTCTTTTCAAATGATAAAGAAGTTTGAATAATTTATATTTTTAGTCTTTATTACTAAAATGATCAAAATACCCTTATAGCTAATAGAAAAATTAACAAACGTTAATAGGTTGGAGATAACTAAGACATATTATAAACCACAGGAAGTAAAATCAAAATTTTGAAATCTTTGTATGAAAATCGTTATTTAAACCAAACCACATTGAGCAAAAGTGAAGTTTACCTTTGAATTAAGATTTTTATAAAGGTATGCACCATTCACTTGTTCTCAGGTTGAACTAGAGTTAATTACCTGGGCTCCGCAGCGGGTCATTTGTGTAAAACTAAACATGTTGCAAGGATATATTCGGAATCTCAAAGAACATTACGTTGTTGCAAAATAAGCATTGAATAAAATGAAAAGGTTAGTTTAAAAACAAATGACCACGAGTTATAAGCATATAAAAAGAGAATGTCTCAAAGAACACATGTTGCAAGGATATATTCGGAATCTCAAAGAACATTACGTTGTTGCAAAATAAGCATTGAATAAAATGAAAAGGTTAGTTTAAAAACAAATGACCACGAGTTATAAGCATATAAAAAGAGAATGTCTCAAAGAACACATGTTGCAAGGATATATTCGGAATCTCAAAGAACATTACGTTGTTGCAAAATAAGCATTGAATAAAATGAAAAGGTTAGTTTAAAAACAAATGACCACGAGTTATAAGCATATAAAAAGAGAATGTCTCAAAGAACACATGTTGCAAGGATATATTCGGAATCTCAAAGAACATTACGTTGTTGCAAAATAAGCATTGAATAAAATGAAAAGGTTAGTTTAAAAACAAATGACCACGGGTTATAAGCATATAAAGAAGAGAATGTCTAGTAACAAGTGTTGATGAACACGAAAGTTAATTTCAAGCAAAACAATCATGATATATATATTTTATAAGCCTACTTGCATATTAAAAGATGTATAAAAATAGCTGAAAACCTAAAAAAATACAAATTAAAAGGAAAATATAATTAAAAGTTGAAAGTTAAAAAATTACTATTAGAAAAATAACATACAATTATACCCCTATGAATATCCTTTGAAAACAAGAAAACAACTAACATATATAATAAAAGTTGGGTTATACAAACATCTAATTATGTTATCGAGACACCTTATTGTCTCTATCTCTCTCCATGTATCTATATGTTTGTATAGAAAGATATAAAGAGAATAAAATAAATTGGATGTATCAATAACATACCCCATATAATGATAAAAACGACGATAAATAATATATGTGAGGCCACGTGTGACCAGAAGAATTATAGGACCAGAAGAATTGTAGGACATGTGTGGATTAGCTATTGTTTATGTTTGAGGAACAATGATTACAAAGAAGAAGAGGTGCGCAATAACCCTCAATCACATATGGATGAGGTGAACATAAGCAGCAAATCGACAATATAGTCGCTTCACATGCTAATTTATAGGCTAACATCATCATTAAATCTACCTTAATTTGTAAATTACATATTTCATCTTAATTTATCATACCAAATTAAAGGATTCAAACAGACCATGGTCATATCTTGTTTGAATCTAGGTGTTGTTTTGTTGTACTTCTTGGTGACGACATAGTGCCACTTTGCATGGATTATGGAGTTAAATGTTGTTTATGGTTACATTTAGACAATACCATTATAATTAATGTTGAAATTGTAGTATGACTTTGGCATTTTGTTGATTTATCATTTATATGGCGCGTGTATATCTGTTGTTGTTTTATCTTATAATGTGTCATTTCTTTCTCATCCCCTTAATTATTTTGTCAATTATATTATTTTGTTTCTCTCTACTAAGTTAAAGTTTGAATATTGGAACGAGTAAAACAAATTTGAATAGAAAAGAAAAATGGTTAACAAAGGCAAAGATGACTAAAGTTAAGGAGATAAGAAAACAACATTTGAGTAAGAGTTCTTTTAATCTTATTTAATACAAAATGTTTTAAAAGAGGAAAAAATGAGATCCATCAATACTAGAAGGACCAATAAAGAAATATCATCATAAATGCATGATAATTGTTATTTGATTGGCATGTTGCTTAACCGTGTATCGCACCTTGTGTCGGCCTCATGTACGCGGGTAATGCAGGTTATATAGTCTTGATTTGTAGTTACACTAGGTTATTAATTAACGTATTACACGCGTTGAATAAATAAAATATTAATTAATTCGTAATTAAAATTTATGAATTATAAAACAATGTTTTAAGATAAATATGATTATAATTACGTATAAATAGTTATTTAAGTAAATAAAAAAATGTAATTTTTTTACTTTTGTTTTATAAAATAATTATGATTTTTAAAATATTTTGTTTTAAGACAAATGATTTTTCTTAAAAAAACTCATTATATTCTATATTTTATAAAAAAATTAATTTAAATTTTGTGTTTTTAATTAAAACATAGGTTTTTATTTACTAAATTATATATTTTTGAATTTGAAAATGGTATGATAGATAGATAGATAGTCTAGAAACTTATTTATTAAATGCATTATAGTTAGTAATAAACACGAAGAGTTACAGTATGATATTTTAATATAAAATATGATTAAAATTATATATACGTAATAATTCAAGAAATAAAACAATTATACTATTTTTTAATTCTCTTATCTAAATAGATTTATTTTTAAAAAATTATTTTAATATTTTTTATACAAATCTTGTTTATTAAAAACTCTTATTTGTAATTATTTTGGTTGTTTTAATAAGACTACTATTAGAAAATTTCACATTTTTATAACTTTTTTTTAAAAAAGACCTATTTAAAATATATTTTGTTTCAAAAAGGTTTAGTGTTTAAGAAAATTTCATATTATATAAATTTATTTTATTATTTATATTTTAATAAAAAGATGTGATTTTTAACTTTCTTAATAAATCTATATTTAAAATGATAGTTTGATATTAAAAAATCTAAATAAGAGAGAAAAATGTATCAATTACTATAATTGATTTTTAATATAAGAGATAAATTAATTTGAGTGTTTAAATTACTATAATGCCCTTTTGGAGGAAAAAATGATGTGAGAATGTCTAGAAAAATAACAAGTGACAAAAAGATAGGTTAAAAAATGATAAGTAGTAAAAAGAAACCTTCTTTTATTAGATACAATAGATAGTACATGTATAAACGGTTTACAGGTTTTATATCATGTTTTTCAGAACCGGAACAGATAACGAATCGGTCTATTTACTGGTTCACTGATCGGAGCGGTCGAATCTGTTTTAACAACCAGAAAAAATATATGTGTATATATATGTAATATTATATATCAATATACAAAGTTTACAAAATAATAACTATTGAATATTTAAAAGATTTTATTACTAACTAGTGAAAGTCTCCTCGCGCTGCAGCGGAAACACGACTTGGTTTTTAATAGTATTCATATAATGTCGATATATGAAATTTTATGAAATATTATATATCAAAAGTTATTATACGTTAAACCGTTGATTAGAAAAATATGAAGTAGTGATAAATTTGTAAAAGAATTTAAATCTAAGAAAATAAAAAAGGCATGTCGTGACTTTGTAGATTAGTGATATTGACGGTTGTTCTATATAATATGATATGAGTTCATATTCTTATAAATACAAGGTAGAAGATATTAAGAGTAAAAAATTGTTGTTCTGAAAAATAACAAAAATGCACGCTGAGCCGTTGAAAAAAAGGCAAACACATATGAAACTTTATAAAAAGGAACAAAATATATATGTCAAGCGAAGACATTTGTAAAATTCAGATTTTTTTATATAAATGGAGTTATAAAAAATTAAAATTTAACAAAAACTATAAATTGAACATAAATGTCACACCCTCAATTTCCACAAACGGGGTTATACCATTAGACGCGTGACATACCAGGATTTTAGCCATTAGTTACACCAAACAACACAACAATTACAAAACATAATTTCCAAATTAAATAAAGTTTCTTAAAACTAGAATTAATTATGAAACATGAAAATGAATGCGGAAACGTATAAACCATAATTTAAATGACGCAAACACACGCAAAACCAGATAAGTATAATGTGTAGAAAATGCAAATGTTCTTTGTCAACCCAATAAATGAAGAATGATATGATGTGATGATCCTAGTCGTGCTCGCTTAGGAACCTGAAAGAAATATACTAAAGTGTCAATACAAAATTGATGAGTCCACATGTTTTGATAAACAGAACAAAATAGTAAACTGATACAGTAAACAAAATAATATTAGTAGATAGCTAGTCTACTCAACAAGTTACTAAGTGTATGAAGTTCGCAACCGACGCTGACAATGTAAAGAAATGCATCGGCTGTGAACACCGGTCACAGCAACAGAATTTAGGTCAATTAAACACCTGTTTGACGAACGTTGTGCTAGCGCGCCTAGCCTAGGTGGGGTTTGTCAAACCCAGTAGATCTACTCAGAATTACATCGCTAAAATACATATATTAAATGTTAGAAAGTGAGGACTTAAGTATGGTGTCACACTAGTAAACGAGTGATATTACAGTAATACTGATCAAATGAAAATATGTTTAGAACACACGTTTCTTTCACCCCAAAGAAAATAGGTAAAGCGAGGCTGGGAACTCACCTTTAATGCACAACAACGAGCAAACTAAAGCACAAATGATTAGAGTTCCAAAACACCTGGATTTCATTTGATATATAACTAATATTAAATACTAATAATTTGATCGTATGTTTCATGCTCGCGACTCAGATTCGCAATGGTCAAAAACACAGCTAGCATGCACAACATTTATAAAAATTCACACGACATTTAATATGTAAGCCTTATATACATTACTCACACAAGGCACAGTTTTTAACCCAAAAACTCACATGAAAACCCTACTTAATAAAAACTCCAATAATTTTATCCCATCCCATGAGACTTAATATAACACTCACACAGTTCATGTACCAAACCAAAACCAACTAAAATCTACATACTCAAATTCATGCATTGATTACATGTATTCATGCCACCATCATGCAAACCCACTTGCAATAAACACCAAAAACAATACAAACAACCCCTCCCACTAAGACCTCACTATCAAGGATTATATATATATATATATATATATATATATATATATATATATATATATATATATATATA
>BJCM01042758.1:0-16880 GCA_018326385.1 Flaveria bidentis | reverse complement strand
TGTGTATGTATGTGTGTGTGTATGTGTGTGTGTATGTGTGTGTGTATGTGTGTGTGTATGTGTGTGTGTATGTATGTGTGTATGTATGTGTGTATGTGTGTGTGTATGTGTGTATGTATGCGTGTATGTATGCGTGTATGTATGCGTGTATGTATGCGTGTATGTATGCGTGTATGTATGCGTGTATGTATGCGCGTATGCGCGTATGCGCGTATGTATGTGCGTATGTATGTGTGTATGTATGTGTGTATGTATGCGTGTATGTATGCGTGTATGTATGCGTGTATGTATGCGTGTATGTATGCATGTATGTATGTGTGTATGTATGTATGTGTGTATGTATTTATGTATGTATGTATGTATGTATATGTGTATATATATATGTATATACAAAGTTAGAGCCCATTTATTACATGGGTGGAATAAATAAAACATTTAAAAGCATTAGTTATATGAATTATTTATTTTTTTAGATGTTATTATCTATTTGTGAAATAAAAATATAATGAATATTTAAAAGTTATAACACATAATGAAATTAGAAATTATTACTCTATATTTAAAGATAAAATATGATTGAAATCATATAATTTAGTATGTATTAATAAATTATTAAAATAAGAACATTAAGATTTTAGATGTTTAATAGTTTAGTTTATTATTTAAAATAGTTATCATTTAATATGAGAGAGACAAGAAACACATATATAGATATATATGTTTTAATATATTTTAGTTAAAAATAAAAATCAAGATGATTGTTAATATAATTTTAGTATTTATTATGAAAGAGAGACAATAACATGTTTTTTTATATGTTAGAATGATTACATTTGTCATTTGATATGTTAAAATGATGTCATGTGTGTTAAAAAACTTCTTTTATTATATGTTATAGATATACATTAGATATATTAGTGTAAAGTACATTTATTTATATAACTAATTTTACTTTCTAACATTTAACTTTACAAATTGCAGCAGACAACCTATATGAATACCATCTACTCATCATCGATAGATGGATAATTTTTTGCCTATTATTTGTAACTTCGCCACTTGAAACAACGAAAGCACAACTACTTCAAAATTGGCTACAAGGTATCCATGAATTATGAGTTGACATTATTACCTTTTGAAATGAAGAACTAATTAGGGCGTTGAAGAAGACAAGCCAACCATCGTACATGTGCCCCCGATCACCAGCTCATTCAACGCTATCTTTAATATCGATCATACCTAATCCCGATAACGTGTAATGGAGAGAAAGATTAAGTGTGAGATAGGGTATGAATAAGAGTTTCAGATTTCTTGAAGTCGGTAGCAAATTATACTTGGGTCATTTAAGCCGCTTGATAGTTACATTCTGATCATTCAATTTGGGTTGGAAAATGATTACGAGACTGGTTATGAGTATGTCATATGTATAAAAATATAAAAGATTATTAGGACAGATATTTATGTAACTCTCAAACAAGTTATAGCAACCCCACAATTCATGAGTAGTTTGTATTACAACTAACAATTCTTTCTTTTATTAGTTATTAGTTATTACACATCTCTAATCAACGGTCATCTCCCTACAAAGATTTTAACTTACAAGTATACAAAAGAAAAAAAACCGTTTTTTGCTAATTTGAAACGAGAATTGCACAAAAGATAATCCCATGAGGTAATAATAACCGAAGAAAAGCGATTGAGAAAGAAATAACAAGAGAGATTGAAGAGTGGTTGCACAAGGTTGCGGAGAGGGCGTAGATCAGTCATCTTCTAACATAACATCCATTCGATCTCTATTGTCTCTTCCACCGCCATTATCCTCTGATAAAAGTTCATCTTAATATTATTATTCACAAAGACAGATACGAAAGATTCACAATTTCACAATATACACACTGCATTTCTTTCTCTTGCTCTGTTTTCTTGTTGTTGGTGATTGCTTGAAGAATTCATCACATTTGGAGGAGACCGGATTGTTATTTGATGATTAATCAGGTTTGCTGTTTAATTTTGGTTTAATAATGTTGATTAGCGTTATTGTTTTCTGTCGTATTTTTAAAATCTTTAATTGATCATTTCGTCTCTGTTTTTCCGTTTATGATCATGGGTAGTTTTGATTTTGATTTTGGTTAAGATTGTTGACATATGGTGGATCATTTGTTTGTTAATATGATTTTTTTTGTTGGGTATTCAATTTCTTCATAAAAATCGATTCTTGATTACGAATTTTGTGACCCCTGTTTTAGCATTCATGTTACAGAAGCAACAGCATTATTATCTTTACATTTAATGATCCAATTTCTGGTTTTAGAAACAATTGTTTGGGTATATGATCATGTGGGAATTGATTATGGAGTTCCTTTTGATGTCCCATTTGCAGAATCAATAATATTATTCTTGGACCACAATGTCGAAATCTGGTGTACAATCAAGCTCACATAGCAATCTTTCTTTGCCTCATAAAAACCTGTTCATTGTTCCACCACCAAGGAGTACATTAAGCACACAAGAACTCGACAACGATATAATCGATCTGGATCAAGCCAGCCCTCTAGCTGATGACACTTATGAGCAGTTGTATCGCAATGCCTTCGATTCAGAGCTACGCGCTCTTGCAGCAGGAGATCATGGGAAAGGCGATAAAACAATGAAGAGGAGTTTGATCAAGATTGACACCATGGAAGCACCATCTTGCAGCACTCCAAAAACGGCTACTCCAAAGAAGTTAAACCAATCTCCAAGTGTTAAAAGCGCATCTTCACCAAAATCTTTATCTTCTCCAAGGTCTGTTTCATCTCCAAGATCTCCACAGGTTCCAAAACCAAGAACAAGAAGCAAATCATTCCATGAGAATAATAATATTCTACCTCTCAGGAGCCCGAGAGTAAGTGAAAAGAATAGCCCGAGGGGGTCGAATGGGCGAGAAGATCCTGCATACTTAGGGCCTTACTTACTGAAGCAAACTCAGGAGTTGATATCATTAGGGGAAAGCCCAAAGAAAGCTCTTGAATTGGGTATAAGAGCGATGAAAGCCTTTGAAACTAGTCGGTTTCAGAAGCCGAATTTGGAGTATGTTATGTGTTTGCATATTGTAGCAGCACTGTACTGTAGTTTAGGGCAGTATGGTGAAGCCATTCCGCTTCTAGAACGTTCTATCGAGATACCAAGCATGGGTGAGGGGCATAAGAACTCACTGGCTAAATTTGCAGGGTGTATGCAGTTAGGTGACACACACGCGATGCTCGGATACATTGAGAATTCGATATTATGTTACACGGCAGGGTTAGGGATCCAAAGACAGGTTTTGGGTGTAACCGACCCTCGGTTTGGGGAAACTTGCAGGTATGTTGCAGAAGCTCATATTCAAGCATTGGAGTTTGATGAAGCTAAGAAACTGTGTCAAATGGCTCTTGACATACACAAAGCAAACGGGTCGACTGCATCTGTAGAAGAAGCAGCAGACCGGAGATTAATGGGGCTTGTTTGCGACGCCAAGGGTGAATATGAGGCTGCACTTGAACATTATGTGCTAGCCAGCATCACCATGTCTGCAGCCGGTCAAGACTCTGATGTTGCAGCCATTGATGTTTGTATTGGTGATGCTTATCTATCGTTAGCTCGTTATGATGAAGCAGTTTTTGCTTATCAGAAAGCGTTAAACGTGTTCAAGGCTACTAAAGGAGACAATCATCCATCTGTTGCTTCAGTCTTCGTTCGTTTGGCTGAGCTGTACAACAAAATGGGCAAGTTTCGCGAGTCAAAATCTTACTGTGGTAACGCGCTGCGTATCTATGAAAAGCCAATGCAAGGAAGCCCGAATGATGAAATAGGTAACGGCTTCATAGAAGTTGCAGCTATATATGAATCCATGAATGAAGTCGGGGCAGCGATAAACTTATTAAAAAAGGCCCTAAAGGTTTTCGGGAAAGCTCAGGGTCAACTGAGCACAATTGCAGGCGTTGAGGCGCAAATGGGAGTTTTGTATTACATGATGAGGAGTTATTCCGACTCATATGATTACTTTAAGGTTGCTGTTTCAAAACTGCGAGTGGTTGCAGAGAAGAAATCGGCGCTGTTTGGTAATGTTTTGAACCAAATGGGACTAGCGTGTGTTCAGATCGACTTGTTAGACGAGGCTGCTGATCTTTTCGAAGAGGCGAAGGGTGTTTTGGAGGTGGAATATGGTCCTCATCATCCAGATACACTTGGGGTTTACAGTAATCTTGCTGGAACATATGATGCAATGGGCAGGTAAATACTACTAATGAATTGTATAAAGTTTTTCTTGTATTTTTATGTCATTCTGTATCCGTTAATATAACAATGTAGTAATGTACACGACAATATATGGATACAGAATGCCAAACCCTAAAGCCTTAACCCTATTGGCCTCAATCCTAAAGGGCTTAACTCTAATGGGCCTAGATGTCGATGTACATTATATATGTAGATACAGAATCCTATCGTTAACGGGCTTGATTCTAACGGGCTTAACTCTAATGGGCTTGATCGCGATATGCAGGTGGGAAGATGCAATTGATATATTGGAATATGTTGTGGGGATGAGGGAGGAGAAGCTGGGAACAGCAAGTTCTGATGTGGATGATGAGAAAAGAAGGTTGGCCCAGTTACTGAAAGATGCAGGTAGGGATAGAAGCAAGAAAGATTTGTCACTTGAGTTCCTACTTGATAGTTAACAAACTCATCTCTCAGTCTCTTTATTTAGGTAGCAAACCATATGTACACACATATATGTGTGTGTGTATGTATGTATGTATGTATACTCATCCAAATGTATGCTTCTGGTTTTGTACGTACATCAGTCGGGTTGTTTATGCATATCTAGAGCAAGAGGAGCTTCATTTTTTCTTGCATTTTTAAAACTTGTTCGCATAAGTCTGATAAAATTGAGGGTCAGATATACAGGTCAAAACGGGTTTGGGTCAAACTGATGTGGTTGTGATTATGAAGGGTGGCGGAGAGTTATATATCTCATGGAAGTGAAGGGTTTCTTGAGTCCTTACTATATAGTAACAACTTGATTTTACAAATCATATCATGTTAGAAAAAGAAATTTGTTTGATTGTAAGCTTGAAAATTTAAACCAGTGCAGCATTACCAAAAGAACATACATGTACAAAAAGGTATGTATATTGGTCATGAAGGGTTTGTAGTGAGTGTTTGGGATTTTGTTATTGAAACTTTTTATTATTTTTCTTTTAATTTTTAAAAGTGGTGAATATTAAACAACTTATACATTACTGAGAATGAATACCGCCTTACCTCCCTTAAATGACGGCACGACTACAGGATAAACAAGGCTGGTCAAGAACGTGGTGCTCCATCTATCACAAACACAACTTGTACATTATGCTACAAACCTAGTACGTTATGGTAGGGTGGGAATGATCAGGGATTAAAAGTTAACGAGAGATGAAAAAAAAACAATGTAACGTCTACGTAAATAAAAAAATGTAAGTGAGAGGAATGATGGGAAAGATAACTTCCTCATTTCTCACTACATGGTGTTAGTTTTTACGACATGACAAAATAGTAATAAATATAAGACGAAAGTAGCACGAGCTTGCGATTGCCCATTATGGTAGCTTTCTATCACTAATGTCATCCCCAATTTAAATTTAAAATTAAAAAAAATAAAGAACTAATTAAATACAGATTAAATTAGATTAAAATATAAAAATAATTAATCAGACCTCATTAAAGTTTCCCTGAAATAAAAACTAAACAAACTAAAATCTGTGATTAAGTTTAAAATAAAATCTAGAGTAAATTACCATTTGCATTCCTAATGTTTTCTCATTTTAACCACTTATATTCTTACAGTTTCAAAGTCTCGATTTGTCCCCTAACGTTTCATTTTTATCTTCATTTGAATCCAAATGACTAATTTCGTTAAATTGTTCAGTTACTTTTTTTAAATGACAAAACTACCCTTAATTCACATATACCCACTCTCTCCACACACACACACACTCACTCTCTCCTTCCCTTCCCCATCACTCCTTTCATCATCTTCAACATCAACACCTGCGACTGATTTAGTCACCATCATCTCCAAATGTACAATTTTCCCAGACAAAACCTCCATTATCAAACCCTTAAAGCTCTCTGTTTCAGATCTCCCTATGCTCTCATGCCAATACATCCAAAAGGGTGTTTTACTCTCACAACCACCCAATAAATTCATCCCTCAATTGAAGCTTTCTCTCTCTAAAACGCTTTCTATCTTTCCCCCTCTCAAGACCCATAAAACCCATATCAGCATCATCACCCAATGCGACCTCAATCACCGAACCCAAAAAGCCCCAATTACAAGGCGCAAAGATCGTACCTTTAATCCAGCAGAACTCTGACCACCCTAAGTCCACCTTTAACCCACCCATGATGACTCGCCGAGTTTGTCAAAATGACTCGGGAACTCTTCTTCCTTATCTTTACCGATCAAGAACGCAACACAATCCCCACAATCTCTCTATCGATCTCTTAAATCAACTAGGTGTTCTTCTTTCCACCACTACATATATGCATTTGTTTGAGATTCTTGAATTAAATCTTTAAAATTTGCAATGGGTATCTTTGATTTTCTTTGAATCTTGATGGATTTTTTGCGGTGGAATTAAAAATTAAGCATGTGGGGTTTCGTTCCTTCTTCCTAATAGATAGACTTTTGATGATAACGCGTCTTTGGATCTTTATGCTTGTGGGTTTGAGTTAAAGATGTGGGCTTGAAACACTGCTTGTAAGGTGTTTATGTTAATTCCTCAGTGAGGTTTTGGGGATATTTTGTGGAAGATGGGATCTGGAAATGGATTTTACTCGATGGTGGAGTTTGAGTTGGAAGCAAAGTGGTTGATTGATCCGAAGCTTTTGTTTGTTGGTCCCAAGATCGGTGAGGGTGCACATTCTTGTTCACAAATCATCAAATCCACCAGAGATCACTACACTGCTCTGCCCGCGTCTTCTGATTTTGAGTTTTCTGTTTCGAAAAGCTCCATGATGACTGCTGATGAATTGTTCTTTAAGGGTCGGTTGTTGCCGTTTAAGGATGTTGGTGGTGGGTCTGTTGTCGGGCAGAAGAGGGAGGGGTGGTGGTGAGCGGAGGTTGTGACGGTCGGGTGGTTGTGTTGGCGGCAGGGTGGTTGTGGTGGTGGTGATGGGGCTGTCATGGTGATGACCGGGTGGTTGTGGTGGTGGTGATGGGGGTGGTTGTGGTGGTGGTGATTTGAAGAAGATGATGTTGATGGATGGGACCCTCAAGGTTTTTTATTTGTGTTTTAATTTTAAGGGTAGTTTTGTCATTTTAATAATAATTTTAATAGAAACATTAACAGTGTTACTCATTTGAACTTAAATGGAGATAAAAAATGAAACGTATAGACTCAAATGAAGATAACATAAAACGTTAGGGGCCAGATGATAATTTTGAAATCACAGGGATGTAAGTGGTTAAAATGAACAAACGCCAAGGATGCAAATGGTAATTTACTCTAAAATCTATATCAAAATGCAATCCCTCGTTAAATTTTAACAAAATGTAGTTGACCTTTTATTTCAAAAGTCAAAACTAGTCAAACATCTTTATCTCTAGAAAAGAAAAGAGAAAAAAAAAAGTGGTCGCAAACCCTATGGTCTGTGTAGCGACAAGGTGAGCTCAATGGTTAACTTTTGGTCATGGAGCAAAGAACCTCCACCGCCGATGGTGTTGGTTCCACCGCTCTTCGACTTTCCACCGCTAGCAGCTCGCACCAGGTTACTTCTACCCACAATTCACATCATCTTTTCAATTCAAATGAATTTAGGTTTCAATTCTATCAATCCTCAATTGCAGGATGTTAGAGTCATCATATAACCTGGTGTTTGGGAAGCTCGCTCTCAGATGCCTCTTTGATGATTACTTTGAAGATGCAAAGCGTTTTACAACCAAGCTTTTGCTTAAGCCCACTGATGATCCTCATGTGGATCTAATTGCCACTGTATCCCTCAAATCACTCCTTTATTTCATATACATTTTGTTAGTATCATATTATATTGTTATCATACTTTTAGTTGTTAACTTACTGCATGATTGATTCTGCTTCTCATTGCAAATTGGTATTGGATTTCCATGTATCAGATTATAATCTGCAGGTTAAACCTCTTTGCATTCGGGTTAATCCACTCAAATAAAGTTTACATTTTGTTAACCTTTGTTTTTTATAGAAAGAGTTATATACCTCCTTTATGATTATGATTCCCTTATGTAAAGAAATAAAGTGACTAATCTACATGAGACATTTTTAATTTTTTTATGATCGGTCTGTTTGTTTCGACCTATGTTATGTTTGGAATCGAATTGAATTATATAGAGAATGATAATGAAGAGTTTTCTTAGCTCCCACATTCAGGTTTCAGGTCCAGTTGACCCAAACACCAAAGAGACAATTATTGCCAATGCGCTATTTCGTTTGCAAAGGTATTCAAAGAGTTAGTGAATCATTGTGTTCTCTATTTGCATATCTTGTCGTTGTGTTTGATTTAAAACTCTTATATTTCTCACAGTGATATTGATGATCCTCACACCTTTGCCGACCTATTTGTATCCAGTTCTGATCCGTAAGTAGCAAATTTTCAACTTTTTTCTCCAAAAATGTTCTGTTTTTTACCAGTGTTGTGGTTTATATTCAGGGTTTTACTCATGAGAGCATGTGCATACTATCCAAAATATGGGCTGGGAGCATTTGGTATATTCCCTGTGCTTCAAAGGAAGAGGTTTATTATCTTTGTCACCAAAACTAAACATATTACCTTATTCTACTTTCTTAATCTGACTTAATTGTCACAAAATTTAAATGATTGTGCAGAGTATCTTCAGAAGATTATGGTGTAATTGGTTTGAGATATGGGTCGTCAAATTTATCAGTTGGAGCTACACTTATGCCATATTCATGTACATAGGTTCTCTCAGTTCTTATTTGCAGAATTTTTGGGACGTTTTTTGATGATTATACTTTTTAATTGGAGTGAGAGATGCATTTCCTAAATCTGCATGGTTGGTGAGCAAGATAGGAAGGTTAACTGTTGGTGTGCAATTTGACCTTAAATGTAATATGCTTCTTTAAAGAAAATCTGTTTTGGCTTTTACACTCATGTTGATAACTTTAATACATAATGTATCACTGTGTTGTTGGTTGAAAGTTGAAAAGAAGGGAGATGCAAGATATAGAAATTTAAAAAACTGGAATTACGCCATAGGCTATGGGGTTGGAACCGGCAGCCCATTGAGCCCGTCATTCAATTTTGGTCTTGAACTTGCACAAAATTCCCAGGTTTGCCACTGGCTAATGTTTCTTACCTTATCATTGTTCCTTTTTATGCTTTTAAAAATCCATTTCCTTTTTAAGTACTCAAGTACTAAAATTTCTCTATGATTTCATTCTGCAGTTCATAGCCTCATTTTATCAGCATGTGGTGGTGCAAAGAAGGGTAATCCGTGTGTATGTGTGTCTTCCTTCTGTTTATAAGTTGAAGCTGATATAAGTTGCATATCACAATTCTTTAGGTGAAGAATCCGCTTGAAGATGATGAAGTTGTTGGAATCACAAATTATATTGACTTTGGGTTTGAGTTGCAAACAAGGTAAATTTTGGGTTTGTGATATGAAAATCTATGTACTAATGGTTCAAGCAAGGGGTCTGAGTCTTTAATTTTTTGACAGAATCGATGATGAAAAGGCATCAAACAACATTCAAGAGTCGACCTTCAATGTTGCTGCATCTTGGCAGGCCAACAAGAACATCTTGGTCAAGGTAGTCCTTGACTTTTTTGTTCTTTTCCTTGTTTACTTATTAACATGCGGGCCATACTGAATTCTAAATATTCTCGTTTTTTGCCCTTTTAGGCAAAAACGGGTCCTCTTAGTTCATCATTTTGTTTAGCTTTCAAGTCATGGTGGAAACCTTCTTTCACATTTAGCATGTCAGGTAATCAAGCAATATGCAACCAACATCTAAGTTGCAAGATAATAATGTGGTAGGATACAATTTCTTATGATTTTGGCAGCTATAAGAGATCGAATGGTTGGAAAAACATCATATGGATTTAGTGTTTGTGTTGACAACGTTAGAGAAGCAAGGTTCGTGTTCATTGCTAGGATTTGCTTGCTTACTAATCAGTTAACTGGATCAATTAATTTTAACAGTAAGATTTGATTGCAGCTATCAAAGGGCAGATCCAAATTTTGTAATGCTGACACCAAACAAGGAGCATTTAGCTGAGGGGATTCACTGGAAAAGTGGGTCCAGGACATTGCTACAGTCCAATGTGGATTCTGGTAACTTTGATGGAATTCCTAAGGAACTTAGACCCTTAGGTACAATTTTATGATCTTTTTGTTACCTTTGGTTTTTGGGGAGGAAGTGATTCTAGTGTTGTAATAGTTTTAAATAGATAGATGTGACTTTTGATAGGTTATAAGAATTATTTGGGTCTGTTTTATATGGGCAGAAAGCTCTCTAACGACTCTGACGCTGAGAGAACGTTGTGACAAATTATCATAGGCATTTACTTGACTCTTGGACTCAAATATCCCAATGTTGGTTGGATATTTGTCGATTTTATATTTCAAGATGTAGATATCACCCAACTTGGAATCAATTTAAAAGCGATTTACTGTTTTACTATAAAACTCATTACACAATTTCATATCGTCTCTTAGGTTGTGTGTATACACACTGCTATGTGTGCCAGTGTCATGGTTATTGTGCAAGTCAATCACTTGTAACTTGTAAGTTTTGCAAGCGATGATATTTATTTACGAATCTTCCTAGTTGCATGACATTAAATCTTCTCTTTACATATCCAAATATCACATTTATCTTTCATTATAAGACCTTGACATCAATTTATGAGTATGATGTAATCTAAAAGTCACTGCCATTTTGTTTAAATAACGAACGTACCTTGATTATAATATATGAAATTTTATGTACTATTACTCCACATAACATAACACTGTATGCAGTCTAATACAATGAACTGTATTCTTATTTATTTAACCCTATAAAGTTGTTAAGAGTGTACGCCGCATCACCGCTAAAGATTGAAGATGGTGACATATGTGACAGGTGGGAAAGAGGTAAACACCGCTTTCCTATTTTTGTTGCTGTGATGTTTATTTTTGTTTAATAAAGAGAATGAAGAGTGAAGTGTGGAGTTCTTTGTCGAGTGAATGTAAATGGAGTGTGAGTGGCATGATATGGCACAGAGTGAAGGCAAACATGCGTTTATAACAATTAAACTGTCGTGCTACTGTTGAGGTGTTGTGCGATAACCATTTAGGGAAGATCCCTGTGGTTAATGAACTTTTACATGAATCATGATCTTGACACGCAGTTTTGTTGTCAACTTATCTTTTGTACTTCAAAAAGAAATGTACGACTTACAAAACTCACGAAAGATTATGAGATTAACTTGGCCAAATAATAGGTTACCAATAAATACAAGAATGTGATTGATGAATAATCCCAAAATACAAGTTACACAACTAGTAGAGATAAATAACACTGCAGCCAGCACTATGAAGTATGAACTAGACCCATGGTAACTATATCTAGTAATAATTAAATTATTTTTGTCTGTGCACATGTATGACAAGTATATACGTATTTATTTATATTTCTGTCAGCAAAATAATCAAAAGAGAGAAAACACCGTTCAACCAGTGGGCAATGCTGGCAGTCAAAGGTAGATCATCTGAATCAGCAGAAGGGTCATTTACGAAAGCTGCCATTATCATGAAGGTTCTTGAGCTTTAAGAAAACACTATATTTTGATGATTTGCAGTAGTATTCTTCATCAGTGGCACACTGGGTTCATAATGACTCGTATATGGTGAGTTGGTGACTCAACAAGCAAATTCAGTTAACTTTGGAGTTTGGCCCATAGTTGTTTCAAATCAATTGTATGGTATGGTAGATGTAAAACTATTTAGGAGCCAGCCTTATGGGGCAGACAGAGAATGCAACACATCGAGCTGCTTTTGCTAACATAAACCTCTCATTTTCTGTCAATGGTCTCTCAATCACTTTCACAATATTTGCATCCTAATACACATATGATGTGTATGAGAAGATAGACATTAGTATTTAACATGTATCTTTATGAGTATTCTAAAATAGAAATACATACCTTTCTTGGTTGTTGAATAGAAGGCCGAACATTTGCAATTCCACCAATCTCAAGAATATTATTAACGTTTCCTCTGTCATCCCTTTCAGTGGGTGAAGATGTCGAATGCCTCCAGTCCCCATTGACTATGAACTTGTAGTAATACCTGAAGATGGAAAATGCCAAAATGGTCAACCGCAAAGCATAAGTATGAGTGAAACCTTGGTGGATCTAAGACTGCTAAAATACCAAAGATTCAATATTTAATTGTCTATTGAATGCTTAATGACTTGAAATGCAAATAACTTACTTCCCTTGTGCAAGCCGAACCTCGGCTTCATATCTTGGACCGCCTTTGTGGGTTGCTTTAATTGGTTCTTTCCAATTACTAAAATCTCCAATCAATTCTACATTCTCTCCCTGTAATGCAAAGCATATTAGCCAAAAAGAATACCATCACATGACCAGATTTTCAGGGGAGATGAAACACGTGCAACTGAAAGAAAGAATCAACTCCTAACTGTAAATTAATTGATAAATGAGTTGGAAAAAGGGAAAGTCGTTAAGAACCTCATGTCCATTCCAAACAAACGTCACAGAATGGGTAGCAGGGCCATCATGTTTGCCATGTTCCACCATTGCTATGAGATCCCATGTTGCCCAAGCAATTGCTGGTCTGCATTGAACATTGAACAAGTACATATACAACTTATATTACAAACTGAAAAAAGAAATATGTAAATCAGCATAATCAAGACTGGCTCAACATTTCCGAAGGCCTAAAGCGAAATAAACTTTAAGGCCCCCACCTATATGTTATTCCTAAAGACATTTGCCTCAAACTGACGACATAAACAAATTTGTTTACAGTGTGTTAGAAAACAACTTAATTAACTTAAACATTTTCAACTAAAAAAGAGCATATTATATGATAAAGAAGTAACAATTGATTAAAATAAAGAGAAAAATCAATTGTAAATGTAGATTAAAATCAAAACAGACAACAATAGATTACATAAGCAAAAGAACAATGATAGATTAAAGCAATTGAGCATAAATCAAGATCTGAAAATAATAGTTAGTAGATCAGATGATTAATTGCAAAAGAGAATTTAGAATTGAAGAACTTAAAATAACCGTCAACATTGAACACTCAATGAACTTTTGGTGAACAAGTTTCGTAAGTCAACCTCGATGAATCAAGTTTTGTATGTTGACCTCGATAAACCTTCAAGAATTTTGTTATCCTTCGATAATTATGTTATCCTTCTCATGTATCTCTAAAAACGTATGTTTTTCTTTTGAAATTTGTTATCCTCGATAAACCAAGTTTTGAAATTATGTTATCCTTTGATAATTATGTTATCCTTCTCATGTATCTCTATCTCATGTATCTCTAAAAACGTATGTTTTCCTTTTGAAATTTGGGGGCACTTAAATTTTGGGGGCCTAAAGTGGTTGCTTTAGTTGTTTATATTGTAGAGACGTCCCTGAGCATAATTCACTACTTTTGATCACAAATCCACCAGATATGAACTAAGAACCTGTCAGGACGACATGTGTGCAATCCAGATACATAGTTGTAGGCTGCATGAAGTGAAGTATCTGTCATCCAATGGAGGTATGCGATCACACAGGTTGGAGACCGGTCAAAACCGGTGGTGCAAGTAACATAAACACAATGGTTCTTTTTCAGCAACCGTAAAAGAAGACCCACACAAAATGGAAGTTTGCTCCTCAAGTCAAACGAGTCTCTTTCCCTGCAAAAATAAAATTTTGTGGAAGAAGTTAGCATGCTGATAATGGGAATAACAAAAAAATCCCTCAAGAAAAACTTTACCTGATTGGATAGTTGATCATAAGGATATTATTATGTTGGCAAGACTCGTTAATTGATTTTGAATCAATTTCCCAATTTTCTGCTTCAACTTCACCTTGGAAATTTAATATAGCAGTGACTCCCTGTGCAAAAAGCCATCATCTTTTTGTCAGTGTCTGTTAATGGAAAAGCTATATCCAAGTACTCCAAAGATTCAACATGATACAAAAAACAAAAAATAAATAAATAAATAAAGTGAATTTTAACAAGATTGGTAGTGCTCACTGCAACATTAGCCAAAGTTTCTATATCTTTATCAGTTTGTATGCAAGACCCTACATACATTTGATCAGTAATCTGCAAGACAACAAGTGCATATCAGTTAGCATTGTATATCATAACAAACTGCTTAATTTGATAAGTGCCAAAAACAAAAAATCTAGTCATTTCACCTTGCTATAACGCATACCAAGAGAATGATCATAATAAAGTTCTCCTTTAGAACGATCCAGTGCTTTAATATACTCCTCAAGTGGGAAGCTGCCATGCGACCAATCATCTCCAGATTCTTGATCAGAGAAAATGGTGACAAGTTGAGTAAACGGCTCATCAGGAATGTTCTTTTGCATCCTACTACGAGGTTGTCCATTTTTGTTGATCAAGAGACTCCAACCTTTAGGAGTAGAAAATCTCGGAGTAAACATGATAAACCCTGGATTCCCATTGCCCTCAGAAGATGTCTGCAAACTCGATGTCAGTATCGATTTATTCCAAGTGGCAATAGGAACCCGACCACGATTAAACTGGATATCAAGATCACTTTTGTGATGCAGATGCTGAATTGGAAAAGGGGAAAAAGGTCTTTCAAGAACAAGACTACAAAGCCCTGATTTCTCCAACATCATCTTCCTGCAATAACCAACATTGTAATCAAAATCACATCTTGCATATAGTCGTATCAGCATATGATCTTAGGTTAAATTCAAAGCTAATTCCTACTAAAATTTGCCAATAAAAGGTGTATGCAAAGTACTCTGCATCACTGAAGTCTTTAATCTCAATAAGACTACCCCCAGAAGATGCGCTTGCCTTCTTCAAAGTATCACCAACCATAATTATCCTCGATTTCTCAGCATTACCCTACACAACAATGAACAATCACTAACAAACTCAAAAAAAAACGCATCAAAAAAACAACATTTTCTGCATAAACTGAAACAATAATACAACACCAACCCCTTTCTTCATGGAATGAACCAAAATCTTCCCATCCAACGACAAAGCAAAGCGAATCCCCAACGGTTTCTCCAAAGTCACCATATACTCATTCAGATTCATCTTAAACCTCGGATTCGTCGAAGCAGACATCGCTAAAACCCTAAATCCTCTTCCACCTGAAACCACTCTTCGGATCCCATCAACCGACCCCTCATTGATCAAACAAACCTCCTTCCCCCAAAACGAAGAGCACATTGGAGTGCTAACTGATCTCTGAATCAACGAGAAGCTTCTGGAACATGGAGATTGAGAAAACACACCGCAATTGGAGATTTGAAGCAGAGACATGAGAGAGTGATGATTTGTAAGTGAATGAATTCGCTAGGGTTTTGAATTTTGATCGATTATGATCGATTAATGGGAAAATGTGAAGATAGATATTAGATACAGAGGATTACATGATATGGAGATTGGTGCGGGTGTGTGTGATGTAATGAGTAATGAAATGTGGGTGGATAATTGGGGAAAGAGAAGCCACATAGTCGGTCAATATTTGACCTTTCAACGGTTTGTACGCACACGTTAGCTAGGTGGGACCATCTCTCCACGTGGTTCACTTTAACTTTTTCTACACGTGATAATATTGAAATTTCTCCCCGATGTTTTTAAAACCGAACCGGAGAGTGAACCGGACGTCTTACCGGTCCGATGTTCGAACCGGTTCAACCGGTCGGACCGTATATAAGAACCGGATAAAATTATAAGTATTTTTTATAAATATATGTAAAAATTACAAAAAAAATAAAAAATATATATAAAAAACCGGTCCGACCACTGGTTCAACATTAAAATAGTTTTAAACACCGAACCGGACCGGATCGAAGTCCGGTTCCCGGTCCAACCGGCCGGTCCGGTCCGGTTTTCAAAACCATGTCTCCCTCACGATAAGTTGAAATATATCCATGTCATGTTTTTTTAACCATGATCAATCTTTTCAGAATCGGATTGGATGTCAAATCGAACGTCTTACTGGTTTGATGATCGGACCGTTTGGACCGGATTTAACTATATTTATATATGTATTTTATAGTTATATATATAATTTAACTATATTTGTATATATCCAACATACTAATTTATGGTTTAATACCATGTTTTTACTCGATAAAATAAAAAAAATCAAAATCCAGTTCGAAACGATCCGGTTTCCTGGTCCGACCACCGGTTCGGGACGAAACGGCTGGTTCGACCAGATAAAACCGAATCATAGCAGACCGGACCGGCCACCTGACCGATTCCCGGTTGAACCGGTCGAACCGACAGGGCCGGTCCGGTCTCAAAAAATTGGTTGTTACGATGTTCATCTAAGATGTTTATTTGAAGAAAGTTTTAACTCCAGTATGTCTAGAGGAAAATTTTTTCACAAGTTAGGTGTGAGTCAGTATTTAATCGAATTAATCAAACTGTAATTGATTTAATTGGCTTAACCAAATCATAATTGATTTAATCGGCTTGACCAGCTGGATTAACTGTTTTAACTTTGGCTATGGTTATGGTTTTTCAGAACCGGATCGGATGTCGAACAGTACGTCTTACTAATTTAGTGGTCGGACCGGATTTAATTATATTTTAATTATATTTATATGTGTAATTAAATATAAGTAATTTATATATGATT
>BJCM01042683.1:684-23840 GCA_018326385.1 Flaveria bidentis | reverse complement strand
ATGTACAGTTTACCTAAAGCATGGACCTTTTCACCAACTCATGTAAGTTGATGACTTTTCAGAGTGACAGCGGAAAGGGGTCCAGCTTTAAGGAAAAGTACATCAGATAAAGCATGTTGAAAAAGTCTTCGGAAGAAATCTGTCTTCATAGGTTGAGGCTTCGGAAGACTTTATCTCTGAAGCCTCGGAAGACTTCATGTTTGGCTTCGGAAGATATTGGTCTTGGCTTCGGAAGATTTCACACTTAGAGTATTTCTTGTTGCTGGTGTGAGAACTTCCGAAGCTTCTACTTTAGTACTCATGTGCATGCATGCAGAAGGACTTTGGGTGTTTGATTGCTTCAGCCTCTTCATAATTCTCTACAGACCTTTTCACCAACTCATGTAAGTTGGTGACTTTATAGAGTTGCAGCGGAAAGGGGTCCAGCTTTATGGAAAACTACATCAGATAAAGCATGTTACTAAAAGTCTTCGTAGAAATCTGTCTTCAAGAGTTGAGCTTCGAAAGACTTTGTCTCTGAAGCTTCGGAAGACTTCATCTTTGGCTTCGGAAGATATTGGTTTTGGCTTCGAAAGATTTTACACAGAGTATTTTTCTGTTGCATGTGTAAAACTTCCGAAGCATTCTTCTTCAATGCACTTGTGCAACATGCAGGATGGACTTTGGATGTTTGGGTTGCATCAGCCTCTTTATATATTCTCTACAAGATTCACTCCAATACAACACTCGTGATTTTTGCTCACTTCGCTTCTTTGACTTCTATTACTGGAAAGTATACAAATTTTGTCTTTATTCATGATTTAATTTAGATTTAAATTGAAATTTTATGTTAGGTCAAAAAAAACAAAACGTGAAGGTGTTTCAACCATATTTTCACGACCAAACCGCTTGTGTTTCTTTTGGATTGTTAGTGACAAAAACATAGCCATTCTCATGATCTATGTTAGTGCCCAGTCAACCAATTTATCACAAAATAAAAAAATCCCTAACAATTTTAAATAGTATAGTTAGTTATCAGTCAATGTCAAAACAAGAAAAAATAGCTTATGTAATAACCTGATTCGTATCGTATAACCCTCTTTTTTCAGAACCATCCTGTTAGTATCCCCGCTACTATCGTTGTCGGTATCACTGTAGTTGGATGCATTCTTTCCATAATAGTTAGAATCCTTATCACCGTAATAGTTATAGCCCTTGCCTCCGAATAGTTAGAATCAAAGTAGAATAAATAGATGTCACGTTCTTATTTTTATTACGTAACGAAATAAAATAAATATCAAATTTATCGATGAAATGAATTAACAAATAACAATTTATATAGATTTTGGTAGAGAACATTACGTGTAGTCAAATAATTAACATGAATATCGGAGAATATTACATCGTAGCAAATAATATACTAAATACAAAATTACACTATAATTGAGAAATATTACATCATGTCAATTAAACAAAATAAAAAATAACCTACGGGCCGTGACATGCTTAACAAGTTGTAAAGTTATCACCTTAGGCCCATATCACATGTTAGGGTCGTAAAAATTTCCACAACCTATAAAACATTTGAACGACTGATGAGATTTGTTATAGATTTTGTTGAAGAAAATGGGCGATGAAAACCCTTACAAGGCATATTGTGAATGTTCAAATATCCTTTTGAGTGTATCCGTAACAAACCGGAGTATTATACAAATTTTGATGATTCAATTTATTTGATTATAATTTGACTTAGGAAAAAGGGAAGAGAGTAAATTAAAATAAATATAATGAGAAAGACCCCTTGAATTATCGTTTCTTTCTCCCACAGCTCTACTCAAACATCTAGTAGATTCTTCCTCCGATCCCCCTCCCTCTCTCTAGAAGTGCACTATCGCAGGCGATTCAAGACATGCCATGAACCACGACACTCGCAACACTAATAATAGCCCCTTCACCATCGTTTGATGAGTTGCAAGTCTCGAACCCTACTTGTATTTTATTACAATCTACTTTGATCATTGGATATTCGTTCATATATGCTAAAGATGATGTCCAATAGTTATTTAACATTCACAGAGCTGCTATCAACAATGATGTGGTCACACATCTAATAGCCAGTTGTGGTGCTAACCAAACAATCCTATCCATCACGACCTCATCTACCCTCACCTACCTTAGACCACAGTCGACCTCACCTTTCCCTTCTTACCTAACAAATCTTCCAGTATGCCTCACCATCTTAAGCAACCTTTGATTTATGTTTAGTATATTCATTGATTAAACATACAGTGGATGCTTGTTCATCAAGTTGCTTGATCTCAGAAATTAAGAAGACTTCCATAAAAAAAAGCACATGTCTTTGTCTCTCTATCTCTTTCTCTCTCTATTATGATGGCACGTTGCAAACCAAGCCCTATTAGGAAGACACTGCAGGTGTGGTTTAGCTTGTGGTGGTGATTACACAGTTGGTTTTTAGTCTATGTGTTCCCTGAGTGAGATTTACTGAATATGTTTGTTTGTTTGTTTTTTAGTCTATGTGTTATAGGACAAAACTTAGGTTCATATTATCTATTAATATTACTTCATGTGACATTGACCGGATGCTAGATAAAACCATTGATGAAGTAAATTGACCCTGTTGTGGATTAGGTCGTCATGGGCTTTAACGAATTACTTAGCTTATTTTTTTAACAACCATCTAAATACATGAATATTAAAAACAAAATATTACATAAAAAATAAATAGAAAACATTTTATAATTTTTTAAAAACAATACAAATACTAGTCTAATACGAGATCATCGAGTCATCTAGCCCATAAATACTCGACCAATTCATGACAAATGTTTTTGTGTATTTGACAATTGTTAATTAATACTATGTTTTCAAATCTTTAATCAGTGATTGTCGATTGTAGTTGGGGAATGTCTCCTTTGTAGTTTTGACAAATAGCCTTACACTCATCTTCTAAAATCATTTTATGTAGAATAAGACAAGTATAGACTATGCTCATTATCACAATTGTCCCTTGTAAAAAACCATATCGGGTTTGTGATCGAATGAAAACATTTTTTAGAACTCCAAACGCTTTTTAATGTTTTTTGTCGATTCTTACTTCTTCATGAAGTACTTTCGTTTGTATTCAAGTGCAGACTTAAAAGCTTGAACTAGTGTCGCCCATTCCTTGTAAATTCTATCAACAAGGTAGTAGTCGTATTTGAATTGTTCTCCATTTGCACAAAAAAGATTGATGGCGTTCAATATTGTCGATAAGGTTGTCGAATATAGGAGATTGATCAATAACATTAAGGTCATTATTCGACAACAACAAAAAATGCATGTCAGAACCAAAGATCATACGAGGCCATCGCCTGAAGTATGATAGTAAAGTCAGGTGATCACCATGGTGAAACTGACCTCTCCAAGTAGTAGGACAAACAGCCCACCCAACATGCGTATAATCAAGACTACCGAGCATTGCAGGTAAATCATGTCTTCCACTATGCATTCCGTATATGCAATGAAAATCATACATAATGGGTCTAAGCAAAATCTTTGAAAGTAAGTCAACACGATTCCTACAAACAAGTATATAAAATAAGGACACACACACTTAAAAATATTATAAAAACTAAAGGAAATATCTATATACCTTGACAAAAAAATTTCAAGTGAATCACAAACAATTTTATTGGACATTTGTAAATACTCGTCCAACGTGTCCGAAGTAACAAAGTATGCTAGTTGTGTAAGAGCCATCGTAGCTTTTGAAAGTGGTGTACCTGGCTATACCTTTAACGTCTTCTCTTTGTTGTGAAAACGAATATCGCTCCGATAAATCATTTGATATACGCAAAAATAATTGTCTACTCCATCGAAAACGCGTTCTAGAATTATTTATGTCGTAAATACAATCAGAGGGGAAATAGTGTATTACCAAAGTGTTGTTAGCACCCACTCGGTTAGCGATCGCTGACGTTAAGGCCGCTCGATCAAATACTCAACCTCCTTTTTTCCCGTTTCAAAAGTGAGTTCGTATTCTTCTGAAGAATCAGATGAGGAGGAACTTCATTTTATGATTGAGAAAGTACATTATTAATAAATGTTAGAGAAAACGTTTAGGGTAACATTAGAAACATCTAAACTTCCTTATGGTTACCGACCACATGAAATTATATAGTATATACAATAAGCGAATATGGATAGCCTTCTCATATGCACAAGGTTACATTAAACTATAATGATTTTAACCTACTAATAACCAAACCTATATATCAACATAATATATAAACAAAATATATAGGTAAATATCTCAAAACTATAATTTTGAATTTTTGTCTAACATACCCTACGTAGATACAACTAAAAAACAAACTTATGTTAATAATTTCTAATGAACCAACGTTATGTAAATAGTCTCTACTTGTGTATATGTTCCAACATAAAAGTATCTATGTTGATGTTAAAAATTCAAATGTTATCTTAAGGTAACTATATGTAAATATGTTAGTATAAATGTATAATCTCTATATATCTTATTTGCTGAATCATCCACTCAACGTCACAAACAGAAATAAAAAAATAAAATAATAATAATAATAAGAAAAGCTCCACTGTGGATTTTGTGATTGCGAAAGAACTCAACAATACCATTTACGAGCAACATCACAGTTTTATGCAGTGGTAGACTCAAAATCTTTTCTTAAAAGTGTCGGAAATTTTCGAAAAGTGTATGTGTGTCACTCGGTTTTGAATATTTTTGATGTGATTCGAGCTGGGACAAGTATACCATAAAATAATATCAAATCACTTATAAATACATAATTAGGAAATACATAATCAAAAACAAAATAACTTGTTTTCCTTTTAACATATAATTTTATTTAGAGTGAATTGTCGTTTTCTTTCTTTGGTTTGATCATATTTGTTATTTTTATTCAAAAAGTTCTTTTTACATTTGGCTTCTGAAGGTTGGAAAAAGTTACCATTTTCATCCAAAAACATGAATTACGTGAAAGAAATTTTATAATCAATACGTAAAATAAATAGGAATTTGTTTTTATATGAAAATTTACATATGTATTGTTTTAACGATAAATATTTAACAGTTTAAAATAATGGAGATAACATTTTTAGATGAAAATAACAAATATAACTAAATCACGTGAAGAAAAATGACAATTCACTCTTTAATTTTCCTGTAGCAACTTGTAATATTTAGTGATGCTTAGAAACTTATTTACACGTAGTTTTACATTATTTTATGATCATTTTCATAATACCTTATTATGAGTTGTTTTTAAGACACTTAATTTATGAGTCGTTTTCAAAGCACCTTATTTATGACTTGTTTTAAAAAAATACCTTATCTACGAGTCATTTTCAAAAACCACATCAGTTCTAAAAACAATTTAGTATTTAACAAAAGTAATATAAGAATGTCGAAGAAGAAATTTAATCTCAATGCTACCCTTAAGTTTATTAAAATAAGATGTCATAATTTTATTAGAGGATAATAAAGTTGTAGAAAATGATTATTAAAAAAAGTAAGAATTCATCACGTGAAAAAGAAAATGGGTTCAAGGGAATGGGCTTAAGCTAATAATAGAATCATATTGAAGGCACAAAGAATAAAAATTAGTTGCCGAAGAAAAGAAAAAGAGTTCCCAGAATTCGAACTAGAGATATGCACACATGTTATGTTAACAAAGCAAAACAATTGAGCCAAGACTTGGTTTCCTTATTTTCTCACCAAAGTCCATTTTATGGGTGTTAGTATCAGAATTTCATTAGCGTCGTTTGAATTTTCATTACACATACTACACAAAAAACCAAATACATTGGTGTCGAGTGACACCCATAACACCTTACTAGGTCCGCCCTTGGTTTGACCATGGATCAACCGTCTTGACTTTGGATATTGTGTTATAGATTAGTTTGAATAAATACATGCAAGTTATGCAATATGAAGATATACTAAAGCAAAACCACAAGATGAGTTTTAATAAAAACAAAATCAATCTACATGTATATATAAACTAAGATTGTTTATAAACCAATACTTATTTTTTAAGTTCATGTTTTATAAAAGAAATTGAATGTTTATAAAAGTTGCAAGTAAGATCAAATGATTAGAAACCTCACTAGGAGTCTTCTAACACGTTTTAAGGTCTTTAATCAAACAACTTGCAAAATAGGGCAAGACTTGGCCATTAGGACTATGACACAAACTATTGAAGGTCTAACTATCACAAATTGTATGAACTAAATCCCTACTAAAGATGGTTAATTCTTTACTTTCAAAGATGCCTTAAAACATAGTGTTTTACTAAGGAAACCATAGAAGATGAATTAATAACGAGTATGTTATAAATTAGTGAATATGTTACAATTATATGTGAATTTTTTAAAGATTGGATCTAGTACTACTTGTATGATTGTATATATGAAAAAAGTTAGCATGTCCGGACCAAAGACAAACTTAATTCGAACTAAGACTCGTTAAGTTATTTGTAAGAAACCATCAAACTAAAGGTCCAAAAATATTCACAAATACATGGTTAGAGTCAAAGTGGCTAAGTGACTAGAACAACAGGTATTCCGGCCTCCCATGACATATGCTTGTCTTAAAAATATCAATATATTGAAAACCGAACAGATTATCGAAACATATATTTTACCGGTTCACTGATTAGATCAGATTTAAAAGCCTGGTGGCATAAAAATCCAATAGAAGGAAAACAAAAAAATAGAATCATAAAATTGAATAACACCATATATAAATTATTGTAGTAAATATAAGGTTATAGATTTTATATATATACTCCTTAGATTTTGCGAATAGAAATTCTGTTGAAGGAAAGAAAGCCGAAGGAACAACTGCATGTGTGCTTGTGTAAGGAAAAGTCAACCTACATTATCATGCTGTCATATGTGTTCTGGACTTTTTTTGTCTGGCCCATTTGCTAAATTAATTTATGACCACTTTGTTACGGTTGGTTTAGAGGTGGGCATTTCAGCTTTTGGGCCCAACCTGAAACTGGGTCCAAACAGGGTACAGCCCAATCAGGTTTTTTTACCCGAGTTCAAGTGGAACCGGTTATGAATCTGGGTCGGGTACAAAAACATGATAACCCTACCAATTATAATCAGGTAGGGTCGGGTACAAAAACATGATAACCCTACCCATTATAATCAGGTAGGGTCGGGTAGGATCCGGGTCAGGTATAGAATCGGGTTTGATACTAGTTTTTTTGTGTGTGTATGTATGGAAACTTAAAATTGGTAGCTGCTGTAACAATATTAAATAAACATAAAATTCATTATTTATTTATTAAATACACTTTAAAAAACATAAAATTGTCAGTATTAAATAACATAAAACTTCTATCTAATTCATCGTTTAAGGTTCAGTTTTTACAAAAGGCTTCATCAAATGCTAGTTTTTCATCGGATATACCAGAAGATACTCATTCTTCTATCTCTTCTTCGTGCACTTTGCTTCGAGTGCTATTTTGTATTCGAGACTTTTTGGTTTTGTATATGCTATATAGCGTTTAAGTGATCCTTTAGACAAATGAAAATCACCACTGCTTCTAGAGTGAGACGTGTTTTCCATAATGATATTACGTTGTTACTAATCTAAAAAAACAGATTTCAAAGTTACCATAGAAGCTTAGACGGTTTGTAAATCATGAGAAATAGCAGAAATAATAGGAAATTGGGATTCTTTGCCTATCCACCAAGCCAAAATATCGAGTTTACGATACTCTTCGGTAGTCATAGTGAAAATAAAATATGTTCCACTGTACTTGCTGAGTTCGTTTGTTGCGGTATTACCCTTTTGTCATTTAGCCATCACATCCCAAACAATATTCAACATAGTTAAAGCCCGGTCTTGAGCTATTACCACTCGAGGTTGCTTCCCTTGGCGTGCTTATGTTTACGTTAGACCCATATTTACTTAAATAAAAACTATAAATTGCTTTCACACTTTTTATTAAAATTTTCTTTTGCTTCGCTTGAAAAATTGGGTATTCGTCGTTGTAAGGTCTCGATCCCGAGATGCTTCCTGGTCAATCATCGCACATAACACATAAAATATATATTTAAGCTTACTAAAATAGTGCAGTGGAATAACTCAAAATCATTTCATTCATTGCTTTTGCAAAATAATACAACATTCATAATAAATACAAAACATCATTTGCTCACATTACAATGCAAAAACATTATCGTTTAACAAAATGGATGCCTTCTAAAAAATGCCAAGTAGCCGCCCTGTGCCATCATCAGCAACAATCACCTGCCAACTGGAAAATACATAAAAATCAGTGTTGCTGAGTGAGTTCTAGTTTTATAAAATAAAATACTTGTACTTCCGTTTAAAATCGTCTTTTACTTTCATACGCGATCATGCATCATACGTACAAATAGATAATCTCATCATTTATTTCATCATTCGTTATCATCATTCATTCCTTCCTTTTCGCATCGTTCATTTTGTATATACATCATTAACCTTTACATTCATTCGGACCAATGCCATGTGATATACCCCACCGTCATGCATAAAGCGGGTACTGGGCCGAAATCTATAAATAGACTCCCGTACATTGTGCCCGATGGCCTGACCATAGTACCGGGGTGAGCGGCAAGGATCCCATACGTATGGTCAATCACAAAGATTAAACCTCAGTGTGCATCCTTTCGAGGTAGCTAACCCACACACAGTTGAGCTAACACCCTTCATTGGGTGTGAACCTCCTTTCATTTGCTTGCAATACTTTCCATTCATTCATTCATTAGTGCATGCACTCATTTGTTCTTTACGTTTCACTTATCATTATCATTAACTTCCGATTTACGTTACATAATACTTTTCGTTCATTTCATGATCATAACACGTAAGTCACGGACTAATACATAATATGAACATAAGATCAACATAACAAATTCATACATGGCATCACATAAACATCACATACCCCATCACACATCATCACAAATGTCATGCATCATCCATTCACAAACACACACCGATGCACCAAGAACAAGTCATCACAGAGCATAACCGACCCACCGCGGGATAGCGGGGGTTTGCGGGCGTCAACCCCTGACAGCGGGGTCCTAGGGGCAGCAGCCCCTAGTGGGGTCCAAAGGGCAACGCCGTAAAATCTTTTATTGGTCATTTAAATCGTAAATTTAGTATGCATTTCCAGCCCCAAACAAGTTAAAAACCTTTACAATGGGGATCTAGAACTCACCTGGACTCGATGAGTAGCTTTTCAATCAAGCTTTCAAAGCAAGGGTTGCACTACACAGCTTGCAAATAAGTTAACACTCAAAGGAGTTAATTTCTGCCTAATTTCGCTGGCAGATCAGCAGTTTCGCTGCTAGTTTCGCCAGCTGTTTCGCTGCCATCTTCGCTGGCAGTTTCGCTGGCATCTTCGCTGGCAGTTTCGATGGCATCTTCGCTGCTAGTTTCGTTGCCAATTTTGGCCAACTTTCGTTGGAAAACCATATCTGCGAAACTACCTGTGAAACTATAGTTTCGCAGGAAGTCTTCATAGTTTCGCTGGACGACTACATAATTTCGCTGGATAAACATCCAGTTTCGCAGAACGGGCTGAAATTTCGAACCAACCCATTTTAACCCAAAACTTTAATCTTTTACACCCAAAACCTTGGTTTATCACCCAAGAAGCAATATCTAAGCTTTCTACATGTTTTCTTACACAAAAATGTGAGGTTTCTGCGATTATATGCCACTTTCAAAAACCCCATGCCCTAGAATCCGGGTTTACATCAAAAGGAAAGATTAAATGATGTTTCTTACCTGGATTCTTGGTCTTTTCTTGTTGTTTGGATGCTCACGAACAATGATCTTCAATCTCTTGATCAACCGAGCATTGAATCGCCAAATTCTCTCCACTTTCTCTCTCTACACTCTCTTTCTAGAAGTTGGGTGTTGAGTTGCAAATGAGAGTGGTTCAAGTTGATCCGTTTATATATACCAGGCATTCCCGGGACCTTAAACTCGCCGAACATATAACCCGCGAGGTCTACTCGGTCATACTCCATTTCTCACTTATTTCCTTCTAATAATCCCGGCTAAGCCCATTATTATTAATTGGCTCGTTTCGACTTTATTCCGGGCGTTACAGACGTGTATATAAAAATTCTTATTTATCTCGTCTATCAAACTTCAACCCACACAACATTTACAAACGGATTTAAAGAGGCATCACAAATAAAAAAAGAAGCTCTTGAGAATATCTTTTAAACTTTATTTTCATTGATTTTATTATTCGTGTAAACATGTGATTTTTATTTTCAAAATTTTAAAAATTCAAAGCTATTAAATATAATACTGAAACCGCTGAAAGACTAGTGGGATAATAAGCTCCCAATAATTTTGTAGTTGAGTTTTTAAACATGCCAAGAAAATCGAAGATGTTGAACATTGTTCCAACCCAAATCCAGAAATTGGTTGGCTTCACATTATCCGAATGTCTATTATGAAAAGCTTTCAAAATCATTTTTTATTTCTAATCGCAATCAAATATATGACAAGTCGAATTCCACCGAGTAGATACATACCAATTAGGACCTAAAAATCTAAAATTTGTATCCTTACAATTTATAATCTTAATATTTTTCTACTTCTTTTGAAAAACTTCATGTAAAATAAATTTAAAATTGTTGGTCCATTTGATCGTATTACAGTGCAAATGAGATGAAGAATCGTTCAATATCAAACATACAAAACATACACAATGAACATAGAAGATTGAATACAATAAGAACTCATTCAAAATAAGACAATGAACCTCATAATAATCAATAACATCAAGCACAATGATATTTTTGAGTAATAACTGCTTTGAAAAGGTAACTTGCAACAATGATTCACGATTAGGGTTTTGCAAGCTTACCCAACAATGAAAAAGATCAAATCTATATATAGCAGTCTTAGTTACGCAGACAGTTTCGCTGTCAGCGAAACTGTACTACCGAAACTATAGTTTCGCTCGGTAGAAACAGTAGTTTCGCCAGGCTAACTAATCAGCTGACTCTGAGCGAAACTATAGTTTCGCTCACAGTTTCGCTGGACTGCAAAACTACATAAAACTAAATACATACAAAAGGAAACTAACAAAAGACCTATTACAAGCAAAAGTAAACAATCTAAACTAAGGTGAGTCCAACTTATACATAATCTTCAATACTCCCCCTAGGTTGGAACTCACCACCTTCACTCGTCTTTATGTGATTCTCGCAAAGAACCAGCAAGTCTTCAGTCATAAAGAGACTGGCTTCCTTCCTCGTTTCTTCACCTGACCTACTTTGATATGATTCTCGCAAAGAACCAACAGGTCTTCATCACATAAACTAAAGAGTTCCATTGGATCAAAAACTTTGATCTCAGCATCATTCTTCACTCTGATGATTGCCTCCCCCGTATTATTATCATAAAACCACTTTTCAAAGCTCTGTAGTCGTTGGGGGAGGGGATCTGCCGATCTGACCCCTGTTCACGGTCCTTGGGGGTTTCACCCTTAGTACAATTCTTCCCTTGCCGGTCTCCCAATCCTTGTCTCTCTTTGAGCGTTTCCTCTCAGCCTTCATGTAACCAAAATACTCAAAATTTTCATTTAGCCCATTCTGAATTTCTTTCTCTAACAGAGAGGCTCGTTCACTCAGATTTGCCTTCTGTAATGGCAGAGTCGCTAGTCGCCTTAGATCCCATTTAGGCAAGGTCTTGAAAGCCTTCCTTTTATGCAAGTAGCTAATTCTACCCCCTCTCCTCTTTATCATGAACATTATGAGGCCGGGGTTATAACACCAACTTTAAATCCGCTTGTCAGCCTCTTTCCTACTCAACCCTTCCATGTGTTGGAAAAGGGGAGTCAGTTCTTTTGGCTCTTTCTCTTTAACAAACCATTCATCTTTATCCATCTAAAATATATCTTCATCAAGCTCTCCTTTCTTGGCTACATAAATTAATGGCCTCTCATCAACTTCATAGAACTCAGGTTCAGAATCATAGTCTACAATTTGTTCATCATCCTCTTCTTCATCAACTAGTCTCTTTTCTTTCTCACCATCTCGGTCCACCGACTTATCCCTCACTACTTCTTCTCCAACCAGATCCTTCTCAACATCAAGTCCCATGTTTATAAATCCAGCCTCCAGAATTTCCTCTTCATTCTCCCTTCCTCCATCTTCATTTTTTACCTCACAATCTTCAGCATCAGTAGTTGCTGCACCAGATGTGCCCTCTCCTGCCTTAGATGAAGTACCCACGTTCAGGAACGGGTACTTTGAAGTATCAGTCAAATCATCTAACTCAGATTGAGTTAGTTGATTAGGCAGGCCGACATCAGCTTTCAGTTGGGCAATCTCCTCAAACAACTTCTTCAGCAGATAGTTTTGATCAACAAGCATCTTCTTCATTCCATCTATCATCTCATCTTTTTGCTTCTCCCGTATCTCTTGGTTGGTGAGCTTCGTCTTTATCATACTCAGTTCATTTGCCAAAGAACTGTTAAGATTACGAATCATATTTTCATCTAAATCTCCTCTTTCTTCCCTCCTCTTAGTGAATGCTTGATGTCTCTGTTAAGTTCGCCTCTCTAAATCTGTTGTATCAGCTTTCTTCTTTGACCTCTTCTCCTTTTCTATCCTTATTTCTTCAGCTCTTTCTTTTATATCTTCTTCAAAATCATAATCTTTCTCTTTAGCATATCTCTTTCTTTTCTTGGTTGCATCAGATTGATGTGTCCTGGTTTCTTCAGCTCTTTTATTCTCAGATGCATCCACCCGTCTAATGTAGTTCTATCTCTCCGGAGGGTACATGTTTTCCCAGAGATGGGTTATCTTTCCACTAAAATCATGGCAAATAGCACAACAGTCAGCAAAGATACGAGGATTTATTTGTACCAGCCTTTTCACCTCCCCGTGTTTTGGCATATTTGGTATGAGGTCATCAAAGTCATCTGAAGAAATCGAGGATACAACAACCATTTATCTTTCTTCATGGTCATCACATTCTCAGCTATGCAAGCGAATATCAATCTGGCTATGTTTGCCTTTTCTCCTTTGCAGCACAACACCATTGCTTTAGCCCAGTCAATGTTTAGCCTGTTGGATCCACCTTTACGATGATCTAGGCACATGATGAAGACGTGAGCAATAAATCTCCATTCCTTGGAGAGAAAAGACTTCTTGATCTTCTTTCGGGAACCAAAAACTGGCCCCTCATAACCCATGCTTCTGAATGCTTCGAACACCTGTGTATCGGACATAGAAACCTCTTTACCAGAATCCTCCTCTAGCCTCAGAATCCTCGAAATTGTCTCTGCAGTAATGATCACCTCGTGCTCTAAGACTTTGGCAGTAATTCTTTGAGTATTTCCTCTTGTGTCATATTTAGCAGATCTCCAGAAATCTCTGATATGAAGGTCATATATGGTGGTGGAATGAGATATAGCATAAGATATGGGAGATCTTTGCAACCATCTAATACAGTCTCTAAACCCGACGGCTTTTAGATGTGTATCATCCAAAATAGCAGTGATGTTTCTCTCATCGAACTTTAGATTTGCTATTTAAACCTAAGAAACAGGTGAAATAAATTAGAATAAAGTGATAAGAATGAATACATAAGAAAGAATAAAGAATATTAAAAAAATAAAATAAAAATAAAAAAAATAAAAAAAATAAATTTGCTAGCCGAAAATATAATTTCGCAGGATGAGATTTTAGTTTCGGCAGGCGAAAGAATAGTTTCGCTAGCAAGAACACATCAGATTCGCTCAACCAGAAATGTAATTTCGACAAAACGAAACTATAGTTTCGGCACAGCGAAACTGAAGATTAGACAGCGGAACTGTTAAGTTCGCTCGGACAGCATATCCTTACAGTTTCGCTGAGAAATTAAGAACTTTCGTTCAGTTTCGCTGGACAATCGGTAGTTTCCCTGGATGAATAGCGATGTCACCGAAAGGTCACGATCAAAAGTTCCCACAGTGTGATATTATTAACAGGATTAAGTGATAGTCCTAAGATCGAAACTCACTTGCGCACATGAATCAACACTCAATCGGTAACAACAACACAGAATGACAAAATCGATGGAGAGGGAAACGGAGAAGCCCTAATGAACATCACTGGTCGATAGTGCAAAAGTGAGATTTTAGTTTTGCAAAATGACATAAATAGCTTAGAGTTTCGCAGCAAGCGAAACTATAGTTTCGCCAGACGAATCTATAGTTTCGTTAAGCGAAGTTGCAATTTCGTCAGATGGAATTCAGATCAAAAAGACATCGCATAGGATGAGAATGCTGAGCGAAATTGCAATTTTGTCTAGCGAAGCAAATAGCGAAATTATAGTTTCGCTGTATTTTTTAACATCAATAAACAACTATCACTGAGATCAAAATGATCAGAGATCACATCCTCAAGATATGTATTAGCACAGAGATGAATTTAGTCATCGACTGGCAATGAGATCATACCGATAACTAAATTTAATCTTAGTCTTTGAATGATTTTGAAATTCTCAAACAGATTAATAACGATTGCTGATATGTTTGTCCACTTAAACCCATGCCTTATCTTTTTCTACAAATAGCAGATGATTTGTTAAGGTTCGATTTGATGCTTTAAAATGATAGGACCCCACAATCATTTGGCAAAAACGCTCACCCAACCTCAGGATTTTTTGAATTTTGATACGATCTTGCGAACAAGTCTTGTACGGATCAGTGTAAAAGATTATTAATAGAATATTTCATTCTGTGATGAATTCATCGTTTAGCTGATTTAAAACATTAGATCGAGATGGTGAGAGCTCCAGGTCTATACTCACGTATAAAAGAGGAGATCACCATTTAAATATGTGCCGATGAGAGCTCCAGGTCAGTACTACCGTACAGCAGAGGAGATCATCACTCCAGGTTAGTACTACCGTACAACAGAGGAGATTAGCACAAGTATAAGACATAAATGTACACATGAGTCAAAGATCAATTCTCAATCCACTTTTTGTCGGGACTCAGTTTTCGTACTGGCCAAAATGATCGCGTAAATCCAGACACTCTTAAGCAGAGATTTTAATTTAAATCATATTGCTGCTGTATACTTTATTTTTCAGGCTGAGTCTACCAAGCATATCATTAAAGAATCTGTTTGTTATTTTAATACTAGCAATTAAACATAAGATGTAAATCAGAGAGTAGTATCCGTTACTATCATTTCTCATTTTAAGTACCAGTCATGCATATATGAACATATCCAGAAGATATAAAATCATTTCTTTTCATTTCAAATTCAACACCCAGATTATTTATTTACTCCCCCAAAATTTTATTTTAAAAGGAAAATATTATTAAGATTATTATTATTATTAATATTATATATATATTATTTTATTTTATTTTTTTAAAGAAAATTTTATAAAATGAAAAGAGGTTTAAACGGATATTAACCCTAGCATAGAGATCAATTCATAAAAGTGAGGTTTATCAAAAGTTTTTGTGAAAAGATCTGCCTTTTGATTTGTTGTGTCAATGGGAATAATATCGATAAAACCCTTTTCTTGGGCATCACAAATTGTATGAATCCGTGTTTCGATGTGCTTGGTTCGAGAATGATGACTAGGATTTTTAGCGATCCTTATGGCTGCTTCGTTGTCACAAAACATCGGCGTGTGAAAAAAGTTGATTCCATAGTCAATCATCTGGTGCTGTATCCAAAGGACTTGGGAACAAAAACTAGAGGCAACAATGTATTATGCTTCCCCTGTAGAAAGGAAGACAGTGGTCTCTTTCTTGCTCTGTCATGACACCAGACAATTGCCAGGTATTGACACCCCCAGTCACCGATTTTCTGTTTAACCTGCAACCATTAGAATCACTGTCAGAATAAGCATGTAAATCAAAATTCCCTCTATAAGGATACCATAGACCTAAACAAGATAAGCCTTTGAGATAACGAAAAATTCTCTTGACAACCTTCTCATGAGACTCTTTTGGAGCCGACTGATATCGAGCATAATATCCTACAACAAAAGTGATATCAGGAGGACTTGCTGTAAGATACATTAGGGAAACGATCATAGATCTGTAGAGATGAGGATCAACAGGTTTCCCGTTCTCATCAGGAGTGAGATATGTCTGAGCAGTAAAGGTTGTCATTTCAGGAGTGGCGTCATCCATCTTGAATTTCTTCAAAATTTCTTTAACATACTTCTCCTGATGAATTAGAATCCCCTCATGCTTTTGTTCTACTTGTAATCCAAGAAAAAATCACATTTCTCCCATCATGCTCATTTCAAACCGATTACGCATCACTTCTTCGAACTCCCGACATAACAGTGAATTGGTGGAACCAAAAATAATATCGTCGACATAAACTTGGACAAACAACATTCCACCATTCATTTTTCTTGAAAAGAGTCATATCGATGGTGCCACGATAGAAACCATTGCGTAAGAGATACTGAGTCAGGATCTCATACCAAATCCTAGGTGCCTGATGAAGACCATACAGAGACTTGTCAAGCTTAAAGACTTTATCAGGAAAGTCAGGATCCTCAAAACCTGGTGGTTGACACACATATATCTCCCCATCAATGTCTCCGTAGAGGAAAGCACACTTGACATCCATCTGATAGACCTTGAACTGTTTATTAGCAGCATGAACGAGAAAAATCCTGATTGCTTCAAGACAGGCGACCAGAGGGAAGACTTCAGTATAGTCAATCCTTTCTTCTTGAGCAAATTCTTGCACAAGCAATCTAGACTTGTTACGCACCACCACACCATGATCATCAGGTTTGTTCTTGAACACCTATTTTGTACCAAATGGGCATTTGTTAGGAGGCAGGTCAACTAAAGTCCAAACTTTGAGCTTTCTGAATTGTTGAAGCTCCAATTGCATTGACTTCACCCAGCAGGGATCCTGTAGAGCGGCATGCACATTTTTCGAGATAGTTTGAGAGACGAAGTAAGAGAAGAGGCAGATATTAATCAAACCAGATTGACTCTGCGTCCGAACACCATCAGTGATTGATCTAATAACATTATCAAGAGGATGATCTTTCGAAGTTTTGAAGTCTGTGTCTAAAGGGAAGATGTTTGGAGAAGTTTCGCTCACAGTTTCTGAATTATTAGATGAGGGTGAGAGAGATGAAACAGGATGTGATGGGATAGATGTAGATGATGAAGGAAAAGATGTTGGTGGTGGAATAGATGTTGGTGAAGTAGAAACAGGAGTTGGTGACAAATCAAATGATGGAGAAGATGATCCAACATCAGCTGAAGTGACAACATTTGCTGAATAGGCGGAATGGGCAGGAGATGGGGTGGAGGAAATAATGTTTATTTGAACATTTGGGATGGACGCATCATCGTCGAAAACTGGAAGATTAAAAGAATTAAACACGGTATCGGAGTCAAAGAACCCGTCTGGTTCAGATCGAACATCAGAAGAGTTAGACTCCTGCCAATCAACATAGAACGACTCTTGAACGATATGTGTTCTCTTGTTATATACTCAATAGGCCTTTTGAGAAGAAGAGTAACCAACAAAGTAGCACTCGTCAGACACGACACCGAACTTTGTCTTTTGTGATTGAGTATTCAGAAGAGTGCAAGAACAACTAAATGGCTGAAAGAAGTCAATTAAAGATTTCCTTTTATGAAAAAGTTCATAAGGAGTCTTCATTTTGTCTTTGACAATCAACACTCGATTTAGAACATATGAAGCACAATTTACCGCTTCAGCCCAAAAAATAATGGGTAACGAAGATTCTATCAGCATTGTACGTGCGGCTTCAATGAGAGTGTGATTCTTTCGTTTAGCAACACCATTCTATTGAGGTGTCCTGGCGGCACTAAATTATCTCACAATCCCCTTTTGAGCACATAATGAATCAAGAATCTGATTTTTGAATTCAGTGCCGTTGTCACTTCTCAGGGCTAGAACCTTTCTCTTACTGATTGACTCGATTGAAAGTATTAACTTCTGCAATTCTTCAGCAACCTCTCCCTTATGAGCAAGAAATCTCACCCATGAATATCTTGAGAAATCATCTATAACAACAAGACAAAATGATTTTTAGCAATAGATTTAACGCTGATTGGGCCAAACAAATCAGTATGTAACAACTCGAGAGGACAGGTTATGCTATTTTCAAGTTTGGGCTTATGCGGTTTTTTATGTTGTTTGCCCTTGGCACAAGCCATACATTTTTCGTTTACAGATAAATCTTTTGGAGGAAGTCCTCTAACAAGATTGTTTTTAACTAATTTGTTTATTATTTTCAAATTAACGTGGCCCAATCGGCGATGCCATAACAGAGACTCAAAGGTTGAAGCTTTTGAAAGAAGACAGGTTGCAGTAGACTTTGACTCCCTAGAGTTCATATCAAGAAGATATGTCTCATGTTTTCTTGGAGCACGCATAAGAATCAAGTCATCTGGAATATCAATCTCTTTTCATCGGATTTAAACAAGACTGGAATGTCTTTATCGCAGATTTGAGAAACACTCAAGAGATTAAACGCCAGCTCAGGGACATAGTTGACTTTCTCCAAAGTTAAAGAACCATTGGAAACTTCTCCTTGACCAATCATCTTTCCACCCTTTTTGTCACCAGCAAAAGCAACATATCCTCCATTTATAATCCGATAATTGGTCAGCAAGTCTTTCAACCCCGTCATATGTCTAGAGCATCCACTATCTACATGCCACACACTGTTTACAATCTTAGTGGATGACTCCTGAAATTAAATAAAGAACAGATTAACCAGGTGAAATAGGAACCCAAGTTTGAACAACTTTATCTCTAGAAGAAGCAGATTTTTTGCAAAAGAAATTATTAACCAATTTTGTTAATTTATTTCCAAAATAGTTCCTATTTAAATGACCATGAAGCAATGTAGGATAATTCTTGACAAGATGATCCTCTTGACCACATCGGAAACAGTGTGGTTTGCGTCTAGGTCTGTGATGTGATGAGATAGGAATATGATCAATGTGAATTTCCTCATCACATTCAGATACACTAGAATCAATGTCACTAAATGTCTCATACATGCCATGAGGTCGAAGTTTATGTGAACAAGAATTATTATTTACAAAAATAGATGAATGATCATCTGAAGTACCAGTAGAACTAGTTCCACTAGTGCTAGCTTCAGACGAAGTTGCAATTCTTTCATTTGATAAAGAAATATTTAATGGAGTAAAAGATGGAATTGGGTGAGAGAAGAATTTATCAAAACAATTAGTTTTAATTTTCTTGTTAGGCTTTGTAGAAAGATCAGTTGCACCATTATCATCACCAGAACAAAAGACATCACCACAGTGTACTGAATTTAAAGATGAAATAGAAACATCATGAGAACATGATGCGACAGAGTCGGTTATAGGAGAACTAGAAACAAAGACATAATTTAAACTAGACTTATGATCTAAAACAGACTGCTGAAAATCAGGTGTACTAATACTAGTGCATCCAAGCCCACTAGTTGGTCCATAGTCGTAGTCTTCATGAACGTGCTTAGAATTAACACCCTCTAAACCTGCAGACATAGTGTCAGTATCTGTTTTGATTAAATCATTAGAAGGATGAGGAACAGGCATAGGAGAATAACAGTATGTACTAGGCGGAGGATAAACCTTTACATTTTCATATCCCAGTCCCGTTTTAATCCTAGCTCCCCGTTGAGATTCACATAAATCATCATGTTTCATTCCTGATATGGTCCATTTGTCTAACTTTGACTGAAGTTTGCTTGTTTCAAATTCAGTAAAGGCAACTCTTTCAGTCAAAGTGTTAATATCAACATTTCTTTCCAAAACGATTCGTTTTAAATGATCATTTTCTTTTAAAGCCTCATTTAATTTAACAAAATATTTTGATTCATTGATTTTAAGTTTATCATTAATTCGTTTTAAATCCTTTTCATTATCAATTAATAACCGATTAGCTTTATAAATTCTACAACAGATGAACACATATCCTGAATTACCTCATATGGAAGTCCCATCACCACCTTTTCAGCTGCTAAGGCCTTTTCACATTGGCACACCGGAGTACTTGACTTGCTTTCCTCAACGGTGACAGTATCATCATCATAATCCTTTCCTTGCCTAGTGGATGAACTTCCTTCCTGCCTTAGACCTTCAGGTTTACTTGTCCTCATTCTAACATCTTTCTCTTCTTTCTCATTCACAGACGACACAAACTCCTCTTTGAATTCCTTGAAAGGGTCAAATCCATCTTTACAATCTTCCTTCCCTTTCCCTTTAACAAACTCAGCTACCAAAGCATGATTTATTTCAGTCCTTGTTTCCTCAACCTCTGCACTCCAATCAAAGTTAGAAATCAATGCAGTCTCCTTTTTGTGATTCACATCTTCCTTCTCCCTCTCAATTGTTAATCTTGGAACTCCTGAATTGCTGGAATCGGTGACAATTGGTGATGGACATTCATGTTTGAAATGTCCCAATTGTTTACAATTGAAACATCTCAGTTTTGACTTATCAAATCTAGTTTTGAATTAGAAGTTTGTCCGCCGAAGTTCTTTCGTCCAGTGCGCTCCATAAATCTTCGAGCTCTAAGAGTCAACATTGCCATTTGCCACTGGATATCGGTTTCTTCAAGAACATCAGGATCTACCTGATACATGTCTTCCATTATCATTCCTTTTCCTTTCAACTCTCCTGCCACAAGTGCTTCATAACTTTGAACAAACATTCCAAAAAGAGCCATTGTTTCTGATGGAACTGAAGTTTCAACATTCGCCTTAGAATTAATCTGATCTCTTCCAACAGTAACATTTCCTCCTGAAAAATTACTTGTATTAACTCCTCCTTGAATTGAATTCTGTATTTGAGAGCTTGCAGCGGATGATAATAAAGCAACATTTTGAGTAAAACCAGATGTAGGCATCATGGTCTGGTTAAATTCCTGTCTCTTCATGTCCAACTCAAAGGATTTAAGCTTATTGATAATATCCATCAGCTTGTAGTCTGTGAACCCTCTTTCTTGCTTTAGCATTCTCACCTGAAGACTCCACTGAGGTGGGAGAGAGTAGTAGCCTGTTAACTTGTTCACTGTTGGAGAGCTTTTCATCGTATTTCTTTAAGGTGCTTGAAACTGTCAAGAAACGATTTGTGAGATCTGTCAGACTCTCGTTCTTGTATCCAACAAAGGAATTGAATTCCTTCTCAGCTTGAATGCTCTTATCCTTTACCAGATCATCGTTACCATCATAGAACTCACATAGGGCATCATAAAGAGATTTAGCATTTTTATGCTCTGCAAAACGATTGTAGATGTCCGGTGCCAGGCATAGAGTTAAAGCACCAAAAGCCTTTTGATCACGATTGATCAACTTCGAATCCTTTTCAGTGAAAGAAGACGGGTCCTTATTTTGTGAAACAACATCACCAACAGTGACAGTTGGTATGTGAGGACCAGAAATAATCGATTCCCATTAGTTGTGATCAGTGTAGAAGAAGAAAGCTTTGAGACATCTCTTCCAATCTTTGAAATTGTCTCCGTTAATGAGTCTTGGTGGCCTATTGGGAGCAACACTTTCAAGATCGGCAATAGTGAGTGATGTTAACTTTGACATTGTAGTTTCGTTGGGATTGATGTAGTTTCGGCAAGATAAGAGAAAATTTCGCTGACAATTTCGCAGAGAAGGCTAATTTTGCTGACAATTTTTTAGAGAACGTTAATTTCGCTGACAATTCCGTAGCAATTTCGCTAGCCAATTGTCACAACAGGCTTAGTTTCGTCGATAAGTTCGCACGAAACAAGCTTGAACTTTCGTTCAAAATCACTTTCGGCAGCAATTTCACTTGTTAAACCTTCACAAGCACCGTGACCTTTTGTTCAAAGGGACTAGTTTCGTAGAACAACTAGAAAACACTGTCAATAGTGATAACACCCATAGTTTCGCTGGAAGATGATTGTAGTTTCGTAGAAAGAACAATTGTTTCGCTGGTCGAACCTTAAACCCTTTTTCAACCCAAAATCAATCTGAAATCATCAAAAACTCAATGATTTTGAGATCTGATGGTTAGCAGGGCTTCCACAACTGAAAACTAGCAAAATTCAATCAATTTTCATATCAAAAACACTCGATAATGAATTGAAAATTGATGTAAACTAGATATTGAACTAAAACCACCAAAAACTCAACAAATCATGAGCACTAAGGCTCTGATACCATATTGGTGGTCCATTTGACCATATTACAGTGTAAATGAGATGAAGAATTATTCAATATCAAACATACAAATCATACACGATGAACATAGAAGATTGAATACAATACGATCTCATTCATAATAAGACAATGAACATCATAACAATCAATAAAATCAAGCACAATGATATTTCTGAGTAATAACTACTTTGAAAATGTAACTTGCAACAATGATTCATGATTAGGGTTTTGCAAGCTTACCCAACAATGAAAAAGATCAAATCTATATATAGAAGTCTTAATTTCATAGACAGTTTTGCTGTCAGTGAAACTGTACTTTTGAAACTATAGTTTCACCCGACAGAGAAAGTAGTTTCGCCAGGCTAACTAATCAGCTGACTGTGAGCAAAACTATAGTTTCGCTCACAGTTTCGCTAGGCTGCAAAACTACATAAAACAAAATACATACAAAAGGAAACTAACAAAAGACCTATTACAAGCAAAAGTAAACAATCTAAACTAAGGTGAGTCCAACCTATACATGATCTTCAGTGCTCATTGAAAGTCAGACTTAGCTGACTCCTCAACTACTCTAGTTATGAGATTGTATACTCTATAAGCCTTGACTTGAGAAGAGTATCCAATAAAGTGTCCATCATCTGATTTCTCAGCAAATTTGGCTATTTGGTCTTTGGTATTCAAGATGGTGCAAGGACATCCAAATGACCTAAAAAAACCAATGAAAGGTTTCCTCTTATGCTAAAGTTTCATAAGGAGTCTTACCATGCGTCTTAAATACTAAAACTCTATTTTGCACATAGCAAGCAATGTTTACTGTTGGGTTTGTTAGAACATAGTGACATAGTTTAACCATTTAAACATTCTGAAAAACGCAGCGGAAAGAATGATTATATTAGGACTTATAATCTGAAATTTCAGGTTC
>BJCM01042647.1:3779-13895 GCA_018326385.1 Flaveria bidentis | reverse complement strand
AAATTAAAAACCTATTTTTCATTAAAAACACACTTTCTAAAAATAAAAATTGTATAAAATACAGATACAATGAAAATTTGTTACATTTTTTTCTAAAAACAATATATTTAAAAAATCATATTTTTTATAAAAAATAGCTTAAGAAAAATACATTATTGTTTATTTATTTATTGTAGCTATTTATACGTACTTATAATCATATTTTATCTTTAAACATGATTTTATAATACATAAAGTTTTATTAATAATTATTTAATATTTTATTTATTTAATCTGTGTATTACACGGGGACTAACCTAGTTATATATATTAGTACGTATATACACGTGCTCCTTGACCTCGTGATCTTTGTAATTATGTGTTTCCACTATTAACCCCCCGTTGTAGTTTGGATGCATTTTCTTCCCCCTAAAATAATTAGAATATCTTATTATCAATGACAACATCATGCATTTCTATATAATTAAGAGTAAATAAATTACACGCACAATCCCTAGGGTTTACGCGAATTACAAATTAAGTCTTTACTTTTAAAAAATTACATATGCATATCTGATCTATACAAAAACTTCATTCTTACAATCCCCGACATTAATAAAATTTAAGTTTTTATGTTAGTTTTTAAAAATTGACCAAAATACCCATCATCGCCACACCAACACGTAATTCTGATGAAAGAAGAAAGCGATTAGCGGTGGTGATAAGTGTAGCAACTCATCGGCGACAAAGATTACTTCAATTCTTGATAAATCGGAAATGATGGTTCATGGTGGTGGAAGAGCTTATCAATTTTGTGTGGTTTGGAAAGTCATAGGCGGAATAATATGTCTCTTCATCCTCCTTCAAACTTTCACTTTTAAATAGGTGGATTTTTAGGTGCCATGAACAAAATCATGGATTTCTTCAACTTTTTTTATTTTTTAATTTGGATTTTGAGCAGATGGCCTTATAGGTGTTAAGCTATTTCCAAAAGTTGTTTTTAATAGTTTGAAATCAAGTAGTTTTTGACCTAAAATAGCCCCCAATTATTTAAAACAACAATTTTGAAAGATAGTTTGAAATCAAGTAGTTTTTGACCTAAAATAGCCAAGAGTGTGATCTTGAGCCTTTTATTTTAGAACTAAACCAATGCCACCAAGTTTCTCATCGATCAATTTGTCTATTTTCTCAATCATCTCATTAGTGAAGTAATTCTTCCAATCTTCATCCTTAGCTTTCCTAAAGAAAACTCGGTTTTCAATGGCATGAGGTTCTTCAGCACGATGTGTTCCACTTTTGTTTATTTCTAAGTTGCTCAACTTCTCAAAACTACACATCTTAATAATGCCATCTATCACACCTTCTTCCTCTTCTTTGATTGTAAAAGGATACCCAATGAACTCGGCTAGTCTCTTCACATTGTTTACTGGATCTTTTTTCATATCTTCATATTTCAAGAAAAGAAATATCTTAGGGTTCTTCAAGCTTGCTTTCCAGTATCCCAAGATATGTTCCCAATACGGTCCATAACTTGAAATACCCTGACAAAACTCATCAAATACCTCCTCAAACGAGGCATCTTCCACAGGTATTTTGAAAATTTGTATCAGGAAATGGTAATAAGAAACGATAACATCTTTTATATTTCGATATATGTAAACTATTTTGCAATTTGAAGTTATGACTGACTCTTGCAGGCAATTGTAATGAGAATGTGTTGACATGGGTGGGAAGCACGAGTTCCTGTGGTTTTCTTCAATTTTCTCAAGGTCTTTCTCTAGGAAATAAGTGCATTCATGAGGCATGGTTGTGAGCAAAGGACTACTAGAGTCATCAAACTTTTCTCGGGTCGTGATGGCAAATGCCAAGGCCTTTAGCCATGTTGTGCCACTTTTAGGAAAACTACAAAGAAATACATCATTTGGATGAGCCTTAAAGTTTTGTTCAGCCAAAATTCGTCCTTCAAGGAACTCTTGATGATCCCACACGTCTTGATACTTGCACAATGTGAACTTATTTTTCAACCAGTTACAAGAATGTTGTGGAAGTGTTTTGATTATATCTTCCATAATTGATCGAGATGATACAATTAAGAAGTTCAATAAGTTTTTGTGAGATTATTTAGAGTTGATTAAAATTTATGAACTTTATACCCCATATATATAACCATGTCATATTTGTCGACTATAACTCGTGCTATTTTATATTGAATTAAGGTTAGGTGAAATGCATCACACCTTTTTTGTTACATGTAAAGTAATTTTCAAACCATACAATTAGAAAATACAAAGAAGTATGTAAGGCCCCGTTCCTGGGACACTTACAGCTGGTCGATCATCGCACATAAAACATATATTTACATTCGTATTTTATAAACATCACAGCGGAACATTTAAAATAATCTTTTATTTCCATGTAAATGCTTTTGCAAGTTAATACAACATTCATTACAAAACGTAGTTTGTTCGCATTACAATGCAAAAACATTAATCAAAAGAATGTCATCCCAAAAGAGCCGAGTAGCCGCCCGTGCCATCCTCAGCAATCATTACCTGCATACTGGAAACACATAAAAGTCAGCGTTGCTGAGTGAGTTCTAGTTTTATAATAAAACATAATTTTCTATCGTTAAAACCGTTTTTTACTTTCCTTCAAATCATATTGCGCTTTACATTCATTCGTGGCCATAAAACATACATACACATCGATAATATAATTATTATCTTCCATTACATTCGTTAACTTTCGTTCATTTTATACGTTCGTTCTCCCGAGTCTGTTGCGACAACAGGGCCGCTCACCTCATTAGCAATCCCAACGATTGCATGCTATCCGAGTCTTTTGCAACCATAGGGTTGCTCACCTCATTGGCAATCTCAACGATAGCACGCTATCCGAGTCTCATGCAACCATAGGGTTGCTCACCTCATTGGCTATCTCAACGATAGCATTCTATCCGAGTCTCTTGCAACAACAGAGTTGCTCACCTCATGGGCAATCTCAATGATTGCATGTTATCCAAGTCTCTTGCAACAAGAGGGTTGCTCACCTCATATATGTGCTTGCAAGCCTTTTCTTCGTACATTCATCATTCAATAATGCATGCATTCTTACTTCATGTTCCTCTTTCATTATCTTTCGCTTTACGTTACATAATACTTCATTCATTCATTAACACGACACGTAAAGCCACAAGAAAGATAAACATACATCATAATAAGAAACATATCATACATGGTCATCATCATCATACATGGCAACATCATACATACATAACATGCATAAACATGCAACATCATCATCATCATGCCCAAGATGCTCTCAAAAGCCACAACAGTCATCTTACATGCTCTTACGGGAACCTTTACGTCAAAACTTACATCTGCACTTTCCCCCGAAAGTCAGAAGTCAAACTACACTTTCCTTCGAGTGCAACAGCCTTATTCGGGCGTATGTACACCCTTCAGTCGCATGGCCTCCATGCGACTGAACGTCATGCGAATGAACCAATGCGGATGAACACTCATGCGAATGAACACCCAATCGTGCGAACGGACCAATGCGGATGAGCACTTATGCGACCGGACCTTCAATCGCATGACCTCCGTGCGACTGGCCCTTCAATCGTGCGAATGGACCCTCAATCATGCGAATGGACCCCAATCGTGCGAATGGACCTCAATCGCACCCTATTCAGCCGTATGGCCTCCATTCGGTCTCCAGTCGGTCACCTAGCCCTAGCTGATGCAGAATGTATTTCCAGCCGAACGCAAACGGCCCTTTTCGACCCCCAAACTCATCTAAGCCCATTCTAAGCCCAAATCGACCATCCTAAACCTTAGAGATGCATACCACAACACCATACAAGCACACACAAGCCCGGAAACAAACTCTAAACGCATCACACGCAACACACCCAAATGGGTCAAACACATACACATCCAAAAACGGGTTTTCTATGCTTTCCAGCCCCAAAATCATTTGAAAACAAGTAAAAGTGGGTCCTAGAACTCACACAAATGACACCGAGAAGTAGAGCTTCGGTTTGACTCGCTACACGATGATTTTGCCCGCTTGAATCTACCCAAACCAACCTTTTCTCTTTTTTCTCCCTTGTTTCTCTCCTCTCTTTCTTTGTGGCTGAAATGTGTGAGTGTGAGGAGAGTATGGCTGCCCTCTCCCTACAAATATCATCACATTTCCAACTTTCCTTCGTTGGCGAGTTTGGTCCCTCGACTTTGAACTTTATTTCTTTTTTTCTTCATTCATCGGCTTCAAAATAAATAAATAACCGGGTGTTACAAAGTATCATTAATAACCTAAAAATAATCTAATATCCTTAATTTTTCTCATTTTTTCAGAGACGATGTTTAATTTTTTTTCTTTTGTTAAAAACAATATGCATCTAAATAGCTATTTAGAAATATAGCGAGTTTATAACTTGCAGAACATGTTGTGAACCTACTGATTGAGTCTATGAGTGGCCGAGTCTAGGGGTGAATATAAAATCCCGTCTTAAAATACAATATCAAAACCCAACCCCTAAATACTATTCTAATCGCATGCACTTTAATTACAAAAAAAACTACATTAATTTTCTAATTCATTTCAAGTGTAATTGTATTATACACATGTTCCTTCACCTTGTGATATCTGTAATTCTATGTTCTCACTACTTAGCAAGTTTTGTAGTCATTTCCTATCAATATCATTTTGCTACTTTAAACCATTGATTTCAATTATTTATAGACTTGAGTACAGAAGCTATACTTTATTACTTAATTAACAATCACATAAACACATGCTTAATAAATAAAAATAGTGGGAGAGATGATCGTATGAATAAACTTTTAGTATCACATGTAAAAGATTATATATATTGATATAATTCTAGTTATTTACTTAAAACTAGGAAATGAAATATCAACAACTGATTAATATTAAAGTTAGTTTCAATAGGTAGATAATACAACAACAAAGTTTATAACAAAAAAATTCAGGTTTTTAGCGGTTTTAGGGCAAGAGGAGAATATTCATCAAGTTATCATTGATATTTATAGTTTCTGATCATATATTTTAGGAAGAAAAGAATGCAAGTGCAGTTAGTGATGAAGTTTGAACAATATCACAAGGAGGCAGGGGCAAAATTAATTTTTTTAGGGGGCGAAACTTGATGTATCGTGTGCACATATAGTTGTACTCTGTATCGAACAATAATGAGTGCAGTAAGTTAGGCTCAGTTGAGTTGAAAGCCATGAGTTAAAAAATGAGATGTATGCATTTGTTGACCAATATATACATATGCTATTTATAAAAGCTTAGTTATTACAAAGTTTCTCCTGTTATGTTTTGTTGTATCGTGTGCATATATAGTTGTACTCTGTATTGAACGACAAAAGACAAAAATGAGACGAGATGTTAGCTTTAACTGTTTTTACTTGTTTTGGTCTAGTTGAGTTAAAGGTAATATCCGTATATGTATTATGTTTAACATGTTAAAAGTAAATGTTTATCAATATTAGAACTTAGAATTGACATGTGGACCCTTTAATAAAGGGAACACATTTCATGTACTTCATGCAATTCTTCACAATTCACAAATCAAATACTGATTAATTAAGACACAATTATGGTCTATTGGTATCAAATTTCAGTGGGTCCCTTAAAAGCATATCCAAAGTGGTCTTTTTTCAAAAGAGAATTTCAATTTAAAAGTTTTGGCTCATTTTGTTGCTTATACACATCTCCTTGACTATCAATTTATCCATTAGGTTAAACTTTTTAATGAAAAATATCAAGTTAATTAGATATAACTAATATTAAACCTTCCGCGTTGTGACGAGGCGTAAAACTATACCAAATAACATCAATTTTACACCATCAACAGCGACCGCCAACACCGAAAAAACTTTTATTAAAAAGAAATAAAAACGAAAAAAATAAAACCAAACAGAAAGCGAACGTTAAAACATTAAACTCCTCACGTGAAACGTAAACATTAAAAACAATAACTAAGTCGTCTAAGACTCCACGTTGTAAAGGGGCCCTTTAATGAGAAAACAGTTGTCATAAAAACGTCGAACCACAAACGCACATTGTAGTGTGATAGCTCGTAAAATTTAAACCGAAACATAGAACGAAAATTTTATAAAAGATAAAAAGTATAGGGAAGTAATGTGAAAAGTGTAAAATGTAAGGGTTAAATTATAAAAGATTTAAAAGTATTAGGTTAAAACTTAAAAGTAAAAATATTCTAAAAGAAAAAAAAAATAAAAATAAGTACAACCTACTAATGCTTATATACAACTCATAATGCACACATAAGTTCATAACTAGTATTATATATAATAATAAGATTATTTTTTATGAGTAAAAGATAACAAGTATTCTTAACCTGTATATGATTAATTGGAACACAAGACAAGATTAATAACAAGATGAAGTAATTTGATCAATTATTAATAATTAGTTATATTTATTTAAAAAATGGTATATCATATTTAATATATTTTTATTTGTAGAAAAAAATATTTTGTAATATCAAATTTTGTATCTATTAAAACAATAGTTCACAAAAGGGAAAATTGGGAGCCAATCTAAGAATTTAATTTCGTTTAATTGGGCTTAGGAATTCATGTTCTTTATGTTACTTTTAAATATACACCCTGATATTTTAAATCTAACACCTCAAAATTTGTATACGTGTCGTATAGCCTCATACGCCTCGTATAGGATGGGGTCGTATAGGCCTCTGACAACCCCCTGAATTTTTCCTTGTAGTCAGTGTCAAAAGTCGTTATACGCGTCGTATAGCCCTATATGTGTCGTATAGAGGGTCATATAGGGCTAGATGGGGCGTATAGCTATCTGACAGCCCCCTGAATTTTTCGTGTTTTCAGTGTATTCGACTCTATACGCCGCGTATGGACCCATACGTGACGTATAGGGGGTGTTCATTTATCTAAATAAGTGCCTCTATATTAGGACACGTTTTTTATTAGTCGTCTGATAAGACTAATTTTTTATATATTTCTGAAATTCTGATTAGATGTATATTTATATTTTCGAGGTGGGTAGTGGGGTATGCAAATCAATTATAAGATTTGTGGATTGAGTTTTGGCCATCTAGAAAACCCTTGAAATTATGATGTGGCAAATATACCATTAAATAAGATTCACAATCAAGTAGGCCAAATTGGGATTTTTGTTATGATGTTCATTTTCATGTTGTTGAAACCAAAGTTCGAGTGGTTAAATCTACTACTTGTTTTTAAAATAGTTCTTTTACTCGCCGGGTGTTGTCGCAACGTTATAACTGACATGATAAAATATAAAATGTAATATAGCTAATATGTTTTCGAACCAAATTTACGTCAAAATATAGAGTGATTCGAAATTATACCGTGGAGTGAAAACATATTATATTTGGCACGACTCCAAACAAAATTTACGTTGAAACTAACTTAAGACATACATAAAAATAAGCGCTTGCAGCGATGTCGTGTATGGCGTGATAAGATTATAATTGTCTTGACTCGTTTACAAACTAATTTATATGTTTTAAAAATATAAATTCAAAAGTTGGGGGATGAGAGTTAGCCGATGACAAAGATCACCAACCTTTTCTTTAAGTCTAATAATAATAAACCAAATAAATTAGTTTTTTAACGATAAATCTACCATACTCCTACTCCTAAACCACTCCATATAATTTTACATATGGGTTTAAATCCAAAACTTACATTCTAAAAAACAAAACATTTACCAAATAAGTTAGTCCCACTTAACACAAAATAAACTAGTTGGTGCTAGAGCCTATAACCTAGTGGAAGATATAGGTTAGGGGTTGTTTGATAATTTTTGAATGATTAAATGCTAAATCAATAAAATGTTTAAACCATTAATGTAACATCTTGCATTTTTGGTTAATTAAAAGTTAACTTTGTTAAGTATTTGTAAGGACTAGTTATGCCTTTTATGAAACTTGTTGGATTGATTATGTCTATTTGATGGTATGTCTATTATATTGAATAATAAGAATTATTATAATAACTATAATAACTAATTATAAGAGTAATAATACTTATGTTAATATTAATAATAATAATAGTAATAATAATAACAAGTTATAACAATAATAATATACTAGTTATAAAAACTAAAATAATAGTAATGATAATAATAATACTAATAATAATAATGAGAATAATAATAAAAATAATAACAATAAATAATAAATAAAAGTAATAATATATTAAAGTTATTAAACTTAAAAATGTTTAAAGCTTTAAATTAAATAAGTACAAGGGTTGTTTTGTCATTTTAAAAACTTTAAATGAAAGTTTATGCATGAAATAATAAAATAATAAGAAGTCAAAATAGAGGGACCACTTGTGTAATTATTAAACAAAACCCAACCCAATTCCCCTATCACCCGTATTTTCGACGACTCCCTTTCGACCACCGTCGGCCAACGCTCCGGCAAGTCCCAAAACACCCAAAATCAATCATTTTTAACCCCAAAATCGTTCTAGCTCATTTCGAGGGTATGATTCGAACTTGAATGCACACATTAATCACGTTTAAACAACGGTTACCGAGCTAATCGAATACATAACCGAAGACGTTTAATTTCATAGTCGTTAGAGCATTAAACTTCAATAGTAATCCAATTAATCAAACACAAACAATCATTTAACCATCTCTAAACTATTCTTATTTCCAATTCCACCTTAAACACACAAATCATCTCGGATTCGATCATTCACTTTTATCGTGACCGGCAACTAGTCGAATTCTTCGAGGATTCCTAAACCAAAATTGATAGAGGGCTTTTGCTCACCAAGATCCTTGGAAGCTTTCTGTAACACGGATTTGATTATTGTCATCATTTGCAACTTGAACCGGTCTTGACATAGCCGCGATTGTTCTTCATTTGTTCATCATCAATTCGTCTTCAATTCGGGTAATTAAGCACATGAACGAACTCATTTTAACATGGGGAATAAAAGCCCCATGAACCTAACCAGTAAATTAATCGAATCAAGGTTCAATTGGATCCAAGAACAATCTAGGGTTCATTGGATTTGGGTGATTCTTGGATAATTATGTTTTAAACAATTAAGGGCCGAGACCTAATACGGCCATGACCCTTTGTTCACTGGTAACACGCATGTCTCCTAAACAGGAGGTCCCCGGTTCGAATTCGGGGAACCTCATGTTTTTGTTTTAGGGCTTTTAGGCCTTCAATTTAAATCCAATTTTTTTTAAATTTATAAAAATATCAGTTTATAAATTTGTTAATTTTTAAAGAAATCATATATTTTCTACAAATTTATTTCATAATTTTTTTTAATATTTTATTTAAATATTTTAGACCAATAATATATTTAGTCTATTTTTTATAAAATAGACTTTAAATAGTGGTTTAAATCACTAAATCATTATTTGTTCAAATAATATTTATATATATGTTATTGTCTAAATGAAGGTTATTTTAAAAGTTATAAAAGTTTATTCAAACTTAAAACTAAAATTTGTTACAAATGTTTTCCTTACATTTATTTATACTAAAATGCTTAATTAGTATAGTTCTTTCCTCATTGAATCAAAATAAAATTAATTATTTCATCCTAGTTAATTTAATTAATAAAACCCTCAAATACTAAATTGAAACCCTAGTCCTCGTTAATTCGTTAAACTTATTATAATTAAACTTAAATCTTGTATATATATATATAGGTGCCTTGTGACGGTTTACGTTGGAACGACGCCTATTATTATTCTTATTAATCATCATTCTCATACTTATTTCGCCATGTGAGTATTCCATGCCCCCTTTTTACTTTATTTCACACATTTTAGGGTGAAACATGTTAACTTTATAAACATACACTTGTAAACATCTTGATACTTGTAAATGCACATGCAATTCATTTTTACTTTTATTTTGTCATGGTTATTTGTGTTATTGTAAGTCTTATATGAGATACATATTATGTTGACAATCATTAACTATTGCTAGCCTGGCGACGTCATAGATCTATGGGCATAACAAGCCTATTTGGTGCTAAAGCCGATGTATTGCCAGCTCCTGATGACGTATGACTTGTTCATCATGGGAACCAAATACACTTA
>BJCM01042623.1:642-19980 GCA_018326385.1 Flaveria bidentis | reverse complement strand
TAGAAACCCAAACCCAAATCCGTTTGGGTCAATTTTTGGAAAAATCAAATACGTTAGTTAGAAATTTAATTTATTTTAATCCTTCAAAAACAATAATAATACTATTTATTTAACTTCCATTTATTAAATTAATTCATGGTAATTTCATGATTTATAGAATAAAATTTTATAAATTCATGAAGTTTATTGTCATTTATGAGTTTTAATTATAAAACTAAAATAAAGGATTAAAATACACGATCATTATTTTTACAAATATGTAAGGTCTATAAAATGTTATTAATATTTATAAGATTTTAAATATTCAATTAAAATAAATAATCAAATTAAAATTCTTATTAGATTTATAAAGTCTACAAAAATATAATAGAAAAGAAGTTAAATTAAAATTAAATTTGTAATAGATTTAAAGTTTAAATTGTAAGTATTCTTTTATTTATTTAAATTATTTAATTTTATATTTATTTCAAATTCTAATCATAACCCCATTTTAAACCTCCTCCTAACCTCAAGTACAAAAGCAAGGCTTATGCCTCACTTTTCATTTGCTCATTCTATAAAAATCTCACTCTCATATCATTTTTTCATCCATTGGTTATGATTAATATGAAGAATTTTATTTTATAAGAAATTTCAAGAATTCTTAATACTAAGGTAATCTTTTATTGCTTTAATATTATACATTTCAATTATCCTAACATCCAATTGTTCTCATGACTTTATGTTCTTACTATTGTTCTTTTTCTACCAAATCTCTTTTTATTTTAATCATTATCATTTGATCATTAACCGCCTTATACATTTCAATCATCCTAACATCCAATAGTTTAACGATTTTAAAAGTGCACATAAGTGCCTTTCTACAATTCTGGCAGAATATAATCTTACTTCAACCGCCCATAACTTAATCATAAAAAACTAAATTTGAGTAAACTCAGACTCCAATGTTAAGATCATTGAATTACCTTTTCAACGACAGTTTATACGTCTTCAAACTCAATCGGACAACTCAACAATAGCCTTCACAAGATAAGTCCACATTTTAACCTTCTGTCTTGTGTTGCTTGTTTGACCTATTTAAAGATCTTTTCATAACATTGTTTCTGAATAAAAGTTGTCCGAGAGACTTTGAACTAGTCAAGTATAAATTTTTATAATTTTATGAAACCGTTTTCTATTTTTAAAACTTGTTCAAAGACATACCAAACATTCTGTCCAGAATCTAAAATTGATGCAATAATCCTTTTTCAATCTACCTTTTGCTTTTTAGTATTTTCTAAATGTTCTAACTTCTTGTAATGAATTCCAACCTCAAGTTATTATTTTTTTTATCATTTAGGACATCACCTTTGGCTCTTGACATCCAAGCTTTCTTATGTACTCTACAACCATCACTATACTTGTAAGTTTTCCATATGAGTTCTCCATGCCCCTTTTTACATTATTTCACATATTTTGGGGTGAAACATGTTAACTTTATAAACTTACACTTGTAAACATCTTGATACTTGTAAATGCACATGCAATTCATCTTTACCTTTTGTCATAGTTATTTGTATTATTGTAAGTCTTATATGAGATATATATTTTATTTACAATCATTAACTATTGCTAGCCTGGCAACGTCTTAGATATTTGGGCCTGACAAGCCTATTTGGTGCTAAAGCCGATGTATTGCTGGCTCCTGATGACGTATGACTTGTTCATCATAGGAACCAAGTACACTTAGCCAATCTTATAAACTTGTAATCAAGTCGAGGTTTGGTTGTAACTATATGTGTTCTATAAACTTGCTAACTCATAACCATTGACATGATTTGCTACTTGTAAATATTTTTATATATATGTATGTTTAACCCATGGGAACTACCTAACTTTCAAAGTTGACCCTTTATTTTTAACATGTGTCAAGTTTGATACTTGAGTAACTCTTCTAGCTCATATAGGACTTGGACTTAGATAAATTAAACATCTTATGTTGTTGGTTATATTTTTGTGTATTGTAATGACTTAATTGACTTGTATTGTTCAATGAAAAATGGTATTTAATTTTATTTCAACTAATTTAGTTCCATGTGCTATGAAAAATCGTTTCACATTCATCCGCCCCGAAGATTCCGCCGTCGGTCGGGGTGTGACAGTCATGGCCTTTTGATCAATCTCTATTCTCTTCCTGTCTTCATAAGAGAAATCAGCCACAACCTTTGGAATCATACCACCACCGATAGCAGATGAGGTGCTTGGTATGTAAGGTTCTTCAACAACGGAGTCTCACATCCTGAAGTCTTGAGACTTGATAAAGCCTTCCATTCTTTGATATCAAGTATCAAAGTCTTTAGGAGTGATTAGTGGAGACTTTGTCATAGTTCCAGTTTCCGTATTAGCCTTGGTGATAGCTTTCATTTGAGTTGTTAAGTGTTTTGTGTGTGTGAGGGATCTTAAGATGGTGAGATCTTATATCAAGAGCTTTATAGGCTCTCATACCAAGTGCAGGACCGTTAGAAGAGGGTGATGCACTCTTACAACACAACAACACAAGTGAGGAGAGTTCTTTAGAACACTTAATAGATCAAATAGGGAACTGGTTTAACTATTATGGAAGATGCTAAGAACACAAGTAAAAGAGAGACAAAGTATTTGGTTTTCAAGATTGAAGTATATTGCTTCTCAAGTTTTGTTACAAAGTGTTACAAAGCATTCTTCTAAAGTTACAAGTACTTGAGATACATATACTACATCCTACAGTCGGCTATACTTTGAAAGCCAGTTAGATACATAAGACTAGACAATAAAATCAAATATAGAGTCAAAAGGTAGATTGTCTTTTGACTAGTGACTATGACATGCCATAGCTTACATCCTAATATTTTACATAAAGGATAAAGTACATAAAGTAGAAAGCTCAGATTCAAGACCTCAATGTATAGTATTCCAAAAGTATGGATCTTTTTACCAACTCGCCAAAGTTGGTGAATCAATCAGAGTTGCAGCGGAAAGGTGGTCTAGTTTTATGAAAAAGTACATCAGATAATAGCATATACATAAAGTCTTCGGAAAAAATATGTCTTCATAAAATTGGCTTTGGAAGACTTTCTTTCTGAAGATTCGAAAGACTTCATATTTGGCTTCGCAAAATATTGGTTTTGGCTTCGGGATATTTTACACTTAGAGTATTTTTGGTGTGAGGTGTAAAACTTCTAAAGCATTTCTATTGTAGTAACTTAGTGCATGCATGTAGAGAAACTTTGGATGCTTTGAATATTTTGACTGCATCAGACTTGTTGGAATTCTTACAGTATTTTATATTTTACATTGACTTTTTTAGTTGAATTTAAGATTGGTTTTGGGCAAAGGGCATCCTGACGAGTAATTTGACCGCATAAGATCATAAACATGTATTTTCGATGCCAACAAACCCATTGGGTAATGAGTGATTGCTACCCAACAAGTGTGAGACACAATTTAATAATTTTATATGGAAGTGAAAGTACTATTAACCGTTCTAGTCATTCATTTGAGTTTTTGTTTGATGAAAATAGACAGATGTATCTAGAATATATATAAAATTAACAGTTGAGTTTGGCAATTGATCCGTTTTGGCATTGATTAGTGTGTGCTTTGCTTTAAGCAACAATTTAAATTCAAGGATTTTACATATTTCTCATTCTTAGAATTATAAATTATATATTTCCCCAAAACATACAATTAATTATATATTTTTCCTTCTTAATACATACATATTACATATTTATTCATTTTATTAAAATCAACTAATCAAATGGCTACTTATGTTTTTGCTAAGGGATTTTACCCATTGACGTTATGATATTATAATTATTTAAAACTTTAACAATTGTGTTTTGTGTTTGGATGTATAATTTGATTATCGGTACTTGTTGTTTTGAAATAAAATTTAATCTTTTGTCTTTAAAATTGTAATTTTACTATTTTTTATATATATAAAAGACTTGAATTTCTATAAATATGTGATTGATGTTCTTAAAAAAATATGTAAATTAACTTAGTAAATTTATGGATACAAAATTATTATTTAACTAATTTTAATAAAATAAATAAGTATGCATTAGAAAACGAAATTATGTAATTTATGTTTTCGCTTAGATAAATGTCATTAATATAAATACCCTTTAAATTTATAAAAGAGTTGAGTTATACAAACACTCATTTATGTTATTAAGACACCCTATTGTCTTTATATCTCTCAATGTATCTATATATATGTATAGAAATATATAGAGATGATAAAATAAATTGTATGTATCAATAACATACCCTTTTATAGAAAGAAAGACGTACTGATTAATCAGGATAGGAGAGGGTGTTTGATTTAATGGGTCGGTTTCGAAAAAAATAAAAAAAGAACTTTACATCCAATACAGTTTTATATTTATATACAATAGTTTTTGAGAAAAATACTGTAATGGTCATTTGACCATTAAAACTTATCAAAATAAACTTTGACTTTTAAAATTTCCAAAATAATTTTTTTTTTGCCAAGTCGAGATATACACCACAGATCTCGCCCAAATTTTTTTAAATTGGTTTTTAACTAAAAAAAGTTCACGACTTCCTATTAATTATTAATAATTATATAAAAAGTAAATTATACACAATAATGTACGCATTTTTAATTAACTAGGGCTTGATCCGCTACGCGCGTTGCGCGTCATAGGGATGTAGTAAATCGAGCCTTAAACAGTTGTTAACATAGTGTTTGTGTCATCACAGTCACAACATAAACAATATAGCGCAACTTAGAACCATGTACTGTTACGGCTGCACACCGTAAACGGTTACCAAGCCAGGACAACCGACGTTGGTCATTGTGTATCATCACAACCACAAAGCTAACAACACAAAAGGCCTTAGACGGACAAACATCCATCATCATCTACACCAATAAACCATAATCTAACCCAGCAGGAACAATCACCAACAAACAAACAAAGTCTCACGTGACTATAACTTGTAAACCAACAGTCCCAAAAGAGGTGAAATTCAACATCAGAAAAGTCCCAGATGAACACACGTTCATCATCATTAACATAAGCAACAAACAATAACAAAAGATCAGCAGATGAAATCGTTACAACAACAGTTCATCACTTGTACACACTGCTTCACAAAGTGTTCGTGCATAAACAACTTTTACACAATGCCTAACAACTGATACAACAACTATTCATCAAGTTGCTTTATTAATAGATAGGATAATGTCATATAACACGCGCGAACCAACATCTGCTAAAGCTCCACATCATCGATAATGTGAGCAAACCCTTATATCTCAAAGAAAAAAACCAACACATTAGCAATTAATAAATGATACAAACCCTTATAATATTTTCAAATCGGTTTAGTGTCTTAGAAAAATTCAAATCATATAAATTATTATATCTATTTTAATAAAAATATGATTTTTAATTTCCTTAATAAAATCATTTTAAAAAATAAAGACTGATTTTAAAAATTATAAATGAGAAAAAGAAATATAGCAATTAATAAATGATTTTTAATAAAAGAGAAATTAATTTGAGTGTTGAATTTACCATAATACCTTTTTAGAATGAAAAATGGTGTGATGGTGAATAGAAGAAACAAGTGCCAGAGCGTAATGGTATAAGCATGCTTGACTATGAGGATGACTAGTCGAACAAAGACGAAAGTCGGCCATAGTGATCCGGGAGTCCTGTGTGGAAGGGCTCTCGCTCAACGGAGTCGTTTGACACCTTGATGTCGACTCAAGGTCGCGCTTGCGACAATCCGAAGGTTGTTAAGAGAATGAAAAGTGATAATAGAAACATTGTTTTATTAGATACAATGGATTTTAATTTATTATGTTTATAAGTATAATTTTAAAATCTGTAAATATTTATTTATAAAAGCGAGTATTATTTTTCTAATAAGATGAAACCGATTTCATGCGAGATTCTAGATTTGCTAGAAATATCTTTCAAATTTAAATATTCTAATCGTAAAAATAACAAATAGAAAAGTTAGGAAAGTTTAATAAAATAAACAGATATTCATTTTTATAAAAAAGTTTAAAAAGTATTTTAACTTAAAACTTACGAAATATACTAAAAAAAGGCTACAACTTTTCATTTTATTATAAATATATAATTTTTTTTATGTATACACATATTAATACTTTGTAAAAGTAAAAAGAATAAAAAAATCAAGTAAGGGAGACAAATTAAAAAAAACATTTTTGGAGAGGAAAAACCATAATTTCTCGCCTAGTCAGCGAGGAAGGACACGTCGACGAGGAAAACTATCAATTCTCACCTGGACAACCAGGAATGGACATGCAAACAAGGAAATATTTAAATTACTCTCCTAGTTAGCGAGGAAAGGAAACATTAGTGAGGGTTATTGGTTTATCTCATCCACGTGGTGAGGAATGAACATGTGTTTCCTTCTTGTTGGTCTTGGCTTTTGGTAATTTTTGTTTTAGTAATTTACTTTGGTCAAATGACCAATTTAGTAATTTTCTCTTAGTTTTTTAATTTTTTTGTGATAAAATACAATATAATAGCATTCATTGAATTTATTTATGTTAACATAAGGAAGGGATAATTAATTATTTGCTGATTAAGGTTAGACAACCCCAAAAGATTGAATTCTATGAAAGGATAGACGTGTGGTTATAGAAAACCATTTTTGCCGATGCGTGTTTGCTTTCGTCTTTTCTATATTTTCCTTTATCCATCTCTTTTAACCTCATCACTCACTACTCTTATTGAAGTATTATATACACTAGTTAACCAAGTAATTACTAGGATTTGTACATATATTTATTTGATAAATGCAATAACCAACAAGTTCATGTTTCTCTTTTAGGGTTTATATTGCTTTAATGTCTATCTGATTTATATCTTTATATAAGAGATTATGGTTTTTATGATGTATGTTAAGTATCAAATTGATATCCTGAAGGATCTAATTCCATAAGATGTATGTACAGGAGACGAAAATGTATAATGCATGAGTAATATTGCATGGATATTGAATATTTATCCTTTTGTTACCACTGAGAAAATGTTCTCAGATGATAAATGAGTAAAATGACGACATTCATATGTTAGGTCGTGATAACATGCAGTTACGAGACATGTTATCAACTCTACCTAATCATCTAGGTCAAACCAAAACCTGTAATACTGGATTTACAAGATTCGATCATATTAACGTGCACTCTCCAGCTTGACAAACATGAGATGTGCATGAAAGATATATGTGAGCTCATACAATTAGGGTTGTTTATGAGCCGAGGCGAACTGCGAGGACTGTTGCTCATGCTTGGCTCATTTACAAACCGAACTGAGCCGAGCCGAGCCAAAAATCGAGCAAACATTTTTCGAGCATAAATTTTCTAAGCAAACTTCAAGCGAACGTTGAATAATCTTGACAACACAAGATATTGATAGTCATACAATCTAGGGTGTCATACAATTTAAATTTACAAAGGAAGACGGCGAATGTATTGGATCTTAAGTACTTTTTATGCTTTAAAAAGCAGTTGCATTTCATAATATAATCATGTTTATAATATAATCATACGGTTCAAAGACTATCGCTTGGTGGCTTGGGGTTTTATTTTTAGATTCAATGTTAATTTCTTTTATTTGGTTGATTGTCTAGTAGGTATAAATACTAGTTGTATATTTATATATAGTGGTATAAATGATATATTTGTATATTTATGTATATATATATATGTATATGTATATAATATATATATATATATATATGTATATATATATAATACATATATATGTATATATATACATATATATATACATATATATATATATATCTGTATATATATACATATATATATATATATGTATGTATATATATACACACACATAAATATACAAATATATCATTTATACCACTATATATAAATATACAAAATTTTACAATAATTTAAGCCGAACCGAACCGAGCGGACTTTTGCATGTGCTTGGCTCGTTTACTAACCGAACCGAGTCAATCGACTCATTTACAACCAAGCTGTAAATCTAACGAACATGTTCCGAGAATTTTTCAAGATATAACCGAGCAATTTGAACAACCCACATACAATAAAGGGAACATTCTTTTGTTTTGGCCATTATCACATAAAAACATACTTAATCTTAGACCAATGATGGCCGTAGGGAAAATCCCCTTCCTATAATGAGGCTAGCAACGTTGAGGTTTTGCAAATTCTCGTTGTCTTGGAACTAGGATGTGATCATAATGTATTCTCTAGGTCTAAGTATTTTCTTAGTTATGTATGAAAGGAAATAAATCTAATACACAAGTACAAATAGATATATGCGCGTGCAGTCGCATATGATCATGTTAATTCAATGTAATTTTTATTTGACATGGATATAAAGATCCAACACTATGAAAAAATATAGTTTTTTGATTTGTCCTGGTTGATCGAAAATTAATTGCGTGAAGCTAAATATATAGTAGTGTAGACGAATATAGTTGAGTTTGATGTCTTCTCATTATGAGTTATATACAGTGACGGAGCTTGAACACTTTCATACGGGGAGCGGGGACGAAATTAATATTTTTTAAGAGGACGAACTCGAGTTTATATAAAAAATTTCACTGCCGGATAAAAAATTTATATTATCGGACTAAAGTTTAACAATGACGAAAAAAAGGTTGTAGGGCAGGCTGAGCCAGGTGGCGGCTCCCACTCCCAGGCTCCCACTCCCAACTATGCTCCTTCAATGGCTGTATATCTAAAGCTTGAGATCCACTTGTGAGTAAGATTTCAAGTTCAGTTCATTTAAGATAATCTTGTGTTGAGCTTCTCATAATTACACGCATATAAATATTAACTCCCTTAATGACGGTAATTAAAAACTACATATATTTATGTTTCATTATTATTAGTAATCTTTGTAGTTTTAGAAGACAAAAATAAATAAATAAATAAATGTAAGTTATGAAGATGAAGATGCGCATTATTGAAGCACATGTTAACTGCTAACCCTGTTTAGAATATATTCAACTACCTTATCATTTTTAATAATTAACACTATATTTAATGCCAACTATAAAATAACTATTTAAATAAGAAATATCAAATACATTAATTTTATTAATGTTCCACTAAATTATATCTTTTTCTTGGAAAGATGCATGTTCTTTCCACCTTCATTAATGTACCTCATTATAATTTAATAATTGAACAGATCAAACGGTCAATGGTAACGCTTTTCAATTAATTAGCAGTTATTTAGATCTTATAAACAATAATTTTGTCACATATTATTTAAGATGAAAGGGAAGGGCCTTCACCTAAACAACACGATGATCAATGGTTAATTCTTTTTAAAAAATATTTTTATTATATAAGTATCTACTCATCATTATTTTTCTAGGCAAAAAGATAATAATAGTTAATCCTCTTTAAACCAATGAACATTAGTCCAATTGTGTAAGGGGAGCTATTAATGACATGTAATATAGGAGATGTTATGGGTTCAATTCTCATTTTGAATAATATGTTAAGAGTTAAGCTAGGCTTTCCTAGCAATGGGTTTCCCCTTGAGGGGGTTGGGGATGCGGTTCGGGGCGAGACACGGATAGATAAGCCCGATTACGATAACACATATCTTCCGAAGTAGGATCGCACGTTTACCATTAAAAAAGTTAATGTTCCTTAATCATTGATTAACTAAGATATTTATAAGAAATTATGACGTTATGGTGAAAACACCCTAACGCCCCTATGATGCCCATGGGGGTGGTATAAAGACGTTTTAAGGTGCTATAATGCCCTACAATGTATTAGTGTCTAAATAACACTAATGTATTAGTGTTATCAGTTTAAAAGTAAGAGGTTAAAATCTAGTATTGAACATGTGATTTAATTTAATGTAAATTAGTGAGTGTATGAATTCCTGCTTATAACAAAAACATATTATTTAAAAGCCTATTAATTACTGTCTATTATCATAATAAGTATCAAGGGCGGACGTAGAAACTTTTTTCTATAAAGTTGGTTTATTGGTCCTCAAGTGCACCTTATGATGTTAGAATTTTCGTGTCATACCATATTAATAAAAGTTTATTGGTATATGTTCGGATAAGTTTCTTTTCTAAAAATTCTTCATAAACCCTAAAGATAAGATCACCAAATATGTTTCGGTATATATATAATTAATTATTTTTGTTATTCATTTTGAAAAAACTAAATTAAAAGACAAAAAAAACTTAATTAGTTAAATAAGAACACATATGCTATAAATGTAAGAGCACATAAAACAAAAATGACCGGATCATATGATAACACTTCGATCGGAATATGTGAACATACAAAAATAATCAATTGGAATTCACAATAAAAATATTCTAGAAACTTGAGGTCTTGATTCGAAGCCACAGGAAGCACCAAAGTAGGAATTGGAATTTGCTAATATTCAACTAAAGTCGCTAATATTCTTTTTCGCAAACGGTAATTTGTAGGTAGTGTCTTTTTTATTTAGATAACTTTTAAGTGAATTTGTAGACTTATGGGAAGGTAGATTGGTGACAAAGTAACAAACAAATAAATGAGTTTTATTAACTAAACATGTTTAATTGATTTAATTCAAAAATTCCACGGGGTCGGTTGACCCCTCCCCCACTACGCTAAATCCGCCCTTGATAAGTATGTAGTTTAGTTTGAAAGTAGTACAATTTTAAGATTATGAATGTCACCAAAAGCTATTTTCATTAAGAGAATTTATTTTAATTGTTACTATTCTTCTTAAAATTATATTCAAATATATAAATGCATACATAACATCACATAATCTAAACTAAACAAAATCATTACTTAGAAACTTAAATTTGAATAAATGCGTTAATTCTCAAATAAGATGAATAATATGTAAATCTTTTCAATGAAGAGATTATCTAAACGTACAAATTGCTAAGCAACGAAAACAATCATGATCGTAGAAGTAATAATAATCATAATTCCAACTAATTTTAAACAAATATTGCCACAACATAATGGTATGAAACAAATCATGATATATTATAGGCTTAAATCACTTAGTTATTTTTTTTGAACGGCAACAAAAAAATATTATATAATCAAAGCTAGTCAGAGGGTAGCAAAAATTTACAATCACCAAAAAACAAAGAGCAATATAAATAATTACACATCCAAACAATGCACATTGAAAGAACACCATTGTTTTCATGACAACTTCATTTTCCTTGATCTATTTTTAACCCAAAGGTAACTTGTGACTTTTATTTCATCTAGTAGATTACTCAGCGACACCTGCTTACGATTGAACAATAAACCATTACGTGCTCTCCACAAACACCATAAAGCAGTAAGAACAATTGCATGGAAGGCTTTTTTCCTTTTCTTAGAACCCGAGACAAATTTAAACGAGTGAAGAATGTCTCTAATTCCAAAGAAAAATAAAGTACCAGTATTGCACCATTGTGAAATCAAACCCCATAAGGATAGTGAGAGATTGCACGATACCATAAGATGATCGGCCATTTCATTATAATCGCCACAAAAAGTGCACATTTCAGTTTGTACTTTTATTCTCCTAAATGCCAATGCCGAGAGAGTAGGCAATCGTTCCATTTCCGCCCTCCAAGAGACTACATTGACCTTTAGGGGAATCCAATTGTTCCAATGAAACCTGAAAACAGGGACTGAGAAAGAATTCTTATGGATCTGATGCTTTAGACTTTGAATCGAGAAGGACCCCTTTGGGTCGAAAACCCAACTCCATGAATCTTCCTGGAGAGACAACGAGACTGATCGGGTGATGGAACACAGTTGAAGAAGCTCATTGCATTCAATATCTGAATAAGGAAGCTTTTTCCAATGAGGAAGAAAATTGATTAATCCATTGGTTATTTGAAGACGATCCCGAATCGAACATAATTTAGAGGCTTCAATAGAGAACAAGTTGGGGAATTTAAAGCATAGCGGCTCCGACCCAATCCAAAAGTCCACCCAGAAGTAAACGTTATTTCCGAGACCAAGGACCCCTTTAATTGCCCTTCTTAAGTCCATCCCCATTGTTAAAAAGTCTTGGGAAATTTTGCCAACTTGTTTCGAAGGACCCGTCATTGAAGGTTTAAATGGAATAATATTCCAGCACTTAGAATTATGATGGATGGACCAAATTCTTTTCCTCCAAAGGCTATTTTTCTCCTCCTTAAACCTCCACCATCATTTACCAAGCAACACCATGTTTGATGCTTTGAGAGAGCCAAGGCCTAGCCCACCATATTCAATTGGGGAGATAGATTTTTCCCAAGAGACCCAACATATTTTATGTTTTTCGGAGGATCCACCCCATAAAAATTGCCTTCTCAAAAGATCAAGTTTTTCAAGAACAAGAGTAGGGGCTCGATATAAGGAAAAATAATAAGTTGGCAAAGCATTTAAAACTGATTTTATGAGTGTAATTCTGCCCCCAAACGATAAGCATTTAGCTTTCCAAATTGACAAACGTTTTTGGAATGTTTCAATAATCGGAATCCAATTTTTTACCAAATTCATATTGGCCCCAACCTGTAAACCAAGATATTTAAAAGGAAAGCTACCTGTTTTGCACTTAAGCAGTCCGGCCATTGCTGCTAATTCATTGTCATCCACACGCACTCCATATAAGTAGCTTTTAGCCAAATTTATTATAAGCCCCGAGACAAGATAAAAACATCTAAGAATTCTTTTGAGATTGATTGCATTTGATTCCCTCCAATTACCTAGAAAAACCACATCATCAGCAAATAAAAAATGTGATAAAAAAGGCCCATTAGAACTAATAGATATTCCATGGTAAAGCCCGATGGAACAAGCCTTTTTGAGAATGCCCGAGAAAACCTCCATGGCAATAATGAATAAAAAGGGAGACAATGGATCGCCCTGCCTTAAGCCCTTATAACATTGAAATTCCTGGGTAGGAGATCCATTAATAAGAACCGAGGCACGAGCCGTAGAGAGCAACGATGAAATCCAGTTCCTCCATTTAATAGGGAAGTTCATTTGGGCCAAAATTGAGTCAAGGAATCCCTAGTTGAGGGAATCAAAAGCCTTGTCAATGTTAACCTTGAATATCAAGCCTTTCCTCTTTGATTTTCGAAAACAGGAGATTGTCTCATTTAAGACAAGGGGGCCATCCAAGATGCTACGATTAGATAAGAAAGCAGACTGCTCCTCTGATATAAGGCTTGAAATGACCCTTTTTAGTCTTGATACCAAGACTTTAAAAATCACCTTATTGATACAACCGATTAAGCTTATGGGCCTGAAGTCCGAGAATTTTCTCGGATCCTTGATTTTAGGAATTAAAGCTAGGAAGGAGGATGTACACGCCTAATAAAACTTCAATCTGCATCCCCCGGGTATTAATAGACATGAAATTCATTGGATAATAGGGGTATCACCTTCACCAATAATTAAAGCCCTAACCTGGTCATTGAAACCTTCAATCTGCATCCCTAATTCCTCACCGATTTTGATTGTGGCTTCTGTTTCAAGGTCCTCATGAGATCTGTCCGGATGAGCATTACCTTCACCCGGAACACGTAATGCAACTCAGTCGGTTCTGCAATACTCGCCTGAACATTTGAGGGACAATCCACCGGAGCAAGGGGAGCTGTCGGAGTGGAATTCAGATCTACAAAGGAAATTGAATTAGATGGGGAAGAAGAAATAATCCCCATGGATAAATTGATTCGCTTGCTCTTGATTTTTAAAAATGACCATTACTTTCAAACCACCAATGTAGTCTAAACCTGCATAGATCGAGTGCTACATAGGGTTCCAAGGTCCATAGCTTCACCTATTACAGACGGTACCTGGGATATATAGGTAAATTCCCGTCAATGTGTTTTCTAGACGTCTAGTTTTTCCACTAATTGAAGAAACAAACTCAAAACTTAAGAAACTTTATCGGTTAAAATTATATATTTTACATATATTAAAGAGTTTACTTAATACATGTTAGTCTTGTATTACAAACTCTACACTCACCATTCAAACGCAGGTAACACAAACGGCCATTGATGGATGTATAAACCAAATAGCAATTTAATTAACTCAAATAAAATTTAATCACGTATATAAATTTATACATCAAGCTAGGCATAGTTTTCAATCTGGAAATTTCATTAATTAAGCATAAGTAGCCAAAACTTATAAAACATAAGTCATTAGGACCTAATCTTTGAGATTGAATAGAAATACTTTATCTACACATGCATAAACTCCGTAATCAAGATGCTAGTCTTCACAATGCCAGGTAGCATTTTTTTCATGTCAAGTTGGTTATCATCATAACTTTAACACCTACCTGCTTCAACTGATATGCGTGTACTAAAAGTTAGTTTACTGAATAAGTACGTTTTAGTTTCTTTGTAAAAACACGACTTGGCTTTTCAAAACAATATACATAACAACAATAATTATTGCATGATCATAACATGACATAGTCATAGCAAAACATAAGGTAACATACCCAAGTAAGGTTAAGTAACTCTACCATATTGCATATATAACACGTAAATGCTAGCAACAAACACAAGCATGCTTATACCGATACAAGACTCCTATAGTCCTTTTCTTGTCAAATAAATGAATATTAAGGAAACCGCGATAATGGCATACGCATGATAAGTTATAAATGAAGAAACAACTTGGACAAAAAAACGAAATGAATGAAGATCTTGGACCTATGAATGAAGATATTCCCGAAACCGCGACACAAAGAAAAAAGTGAGTTAATTAGACAAATGAAGAAACAACTTGGACAAAAGAACGAAATGGCATACGCATGATAAGTTATAAACAAGCCATGATTCAAGTTTTATAACCATGCATTGTTATATTGTTTTCTTTAACATAAGAACTATAAAATGTTTACACGTATTCCAAATCCATTTTTAAATACAGAGGAAAAGGGTGCATATGTTGACATTGGAGCAATTAAAATAAAGTCATTTTTATTAAAAAGTACAAGAAAATATATATTGCTTTTATCTCAATTGATAACCCCTCTCACCTTTCCCTCTTACTCATCTTTTATTAACTACTCCTCGTGATTTTGGTCTGGTGTCGTTCAGGTGTTACAACTCATGGTTATAAATTCCAGAGCTGATGAATCAACAAAACTGAAATGATTGAAAGGACATATTAAGAGATGGATGATGGACTACAATAGAATCAAGGAATGGCAAATGGAGGTAGCTAAAAAAAGAGTGGAACTATAAGAATTAAAAGCAGGATTTAATATCGTTAAATTCTCAAAAACTCTCTAAGTGTTTGGAAAACAAGAAAATCATACGGGAATTGGAAAGGATGAAGCAGATGGATCTACATCAAAAGTCTGGGGTCTATCATGGTATTATTAGTTCTAATACAACATCAAATGGAATCGATGGTCTTATGATTGATGGGTCGTTGGCTTGGCTACCACTCCGGTTGTGATAAAAGAAAAAATGGTTGAATTTTTCATGGCAAAGTTCCAAGTCAAAAAGGATTGTTTAAAGATCTTGATACTACAAGGAAAGTTCAAGTAAAGATGGGAAATGGGAAGAATATACAAGTGGAAGGCAAAGGCAAGATAAAACTCCAAGGTTCAAACAGGTAAACATCATACTCTTGATGATGTTCAATATGTACCTGACCTAGATTACAATATGTTGAGTGTGGGTCATTAAAATGACCGAAAACAACACTTTTCCCTTTGATATCTCTAAACAAAAGACAGGTGGTAAAGTGATGACAGCGACAACCAGTGATGAGTCGAGAATATGGCACTTGAGATTCGGACACCTTCACGAAAGGGGTCTCAAGATGTTGTATGAAAAGACTATGGTGCATGGGTTGCCACCCATCATAGCATGGGATTTATATGAAGGGTGTGTATTGGGAAAACAAATTAAAAAGTCTTTTTCTACTTCAGATTGGAGAGCATCTAAAGTCCTATAATTAGTACAAGCTGACTTATGCAGGCCAATATCAGTAAAATCTTTAGGAGGAAGTTTGTACTTCTTCCTTCTTGTAGATGACTTTAGTAGGATGTCATGGGTGTATTGCATCACATCCAAATCGGAAGCCTTTGAGAAGTTTAAGATATTCAAAGCAAAAGTAGAAAATGAAACAAGTGAGAAGGTTGGAACACTCAGAACAGACAGAGGTGGTGAGTTTATGTCTTGTTATGTAAAACACCAATTGATCAACAAGAAATTGAATGAATCTTATTACAAAGTCAAGAATTAACATGAACAACAAGAAATTGTCACGATGTTTGTGTTGCTCAATAACTAAATGAACAAAACATGTTTGTTTGGGCGCTATGATTTTCTGCCAATAATGATGTAGTAGATTGAGTTTGTATGGTTAACTTTTAATTACTCATTAATTAATGCATATATAATGATTATTTTAATTTGTTATAACTCTACGAGTCATTTAAATTGACTCACCGTATATATATTTAGTATCCCTATTTATTCTGATGTTAATTTCGTTTGACCTTTCACTACTCACTTTTAAATAAATAACAACTCTTATACCAAATTCATGTCAAATATAATTTTATATTATTATTATTAGACTATATGTAGTGGTTGTTTAGTTAAACTGTATTTTAAATGACATGTACATAAAACCATTTTACTAAAGCACTTTTTAAATTAAGTATAGTGGTTAACTAGTGTTAGTAGCCCTTATTAATGAAACAATATAGAATGTTGTGTTTGGTGCTCGTTAAAGGCTTTGAGCCTTATGAGTTTAAAGTCACTTCTAATTATTTTGTAATGATGTTTGGAGCCTCATTTATGTATATGACATCATGTTTGAAGCCCCTAAGATGTTCATTACGTATAGTCTTAGTATTAACTGTTGTAAAACCAATTAAAGAAAGAACAATATTGAAGAAAAAATTCACTATCAAATTATTCAACGGTTATTGAAAGATATTACACAGAGAAAATTATGAGATTATGAATAATCCCCCTATTCTAAACAACAACTGATTTTTATATACACGAATCAGACCTAACAATCTTTTAACGAACTATTTACAATTTACTCCCTTTATGTTTAACAAACATATCTTCCTAAAATAAACTTTACTTCCGAAGTTAAGAAAACTTCCAAAGCTTAATATTTCTTCTTCCGAAGAGTAACCACAACTTCTGCCAAACCCAAAACTCTTCCGAAGCTAACATGGTTTCTTTCAAAGTATTATTAGACTTCTATGATCAACTCTACCTTTCCACATTAACAGGTAAAATAAGCTAGACGCATAAATACACAAGTTTATACACAAATACTCTTTTGCTATCTTAACAGGGTCAAGAGGTAGTTCATTGTGAGTGTGGTTGTCTTTTATTTTATGCGTTGTTAATTAGTTTATATGTTTACAGAAGGATAATATATAGAAATATACTGAAATGCTACAGCTTATATCACACATTATTGGTCCAACATCCCATACTTCAAAAACAATATTTAAATTAAATAATATGCTTCTTGAAAACCACGGTTAACAGAATTCCCTAAATGCAAATTGCATATGTTTAAGGTTTGTTGACCTATGAAGGTGTTGGCACATGACAACTAGTTCGATATATACTTGTGCTGGAGTTTGTGTGCCTCTTTTCTTAATTCCAATTTTTGTGGCTTTTAATCCCATTTTATATAACTGCATGAACCTTCTTTTGTCTCATTCTTTTTGATCTTTTGCTAAAACACTAAAAAAAGTATCAAAATTCATATTTGGATCCAGTGATCCACAAAGTTAACTTGTAAAACAAGTTAAATGACATATCAAAATGAAATCTTTTATTGCATGTCAAATGTTGGATTGATCCCGTAATACATATTTTAAAGGTATAAATCCTTGTGTTAGTTTAGATTCAAATTGTATTACAATTTATTACATACTTTAAATTAAATGATCCAAAATGTTGTACTCGTCTAATACATGTAAAATAACTTTCACAAATTTCATCCAATTAATTGATCATCTCAATAAAACTTCTAATCATGTCAATGAGCGTAATAAAATGGGTCCAACACATTAACTTCACAGTACAAGAGTCGAAATTGTCACGTAGTAGAACAAGTTTTTTAAACTATAAGATAGTTTTAGCTACATTTTTTTTACTAACATTGTCTATAAATATTTATAACTAGTAACCTAAAAGGCTTGAATCTTAAAGAAATGTTAAATCTTTATGACTCATAATTAACCATCTTTTTACACGGAAAGCCATATAATGCATGTACATACAAAAATCAACATCTTAGTGTTTTGTCAAATGGCTTTAAATTATATAGACCAAAAGATAACCTATTATTTTTTTATTTTTGAGTTTCTTCCTCAGACCATTAAAGTGTTATACATACTTTTAACATTAAAGTAGTATATACAGTAACTCATTTCCAGTTATATTTTATATAAAAAAATTATTAGAATGTGAATCTTAATTAGTTGTATTTGACTAGTTGGACCAGAACAATGCTAATTGTAATTTACAATAGAAACAAAAGCATTGATAGTTATTATCAAGGAGATGTAACTTAAGAAAATAATGCTTTGAAACGCATGCATGTAACACTGTAATCCCTTGTTTCTTCTATCCTACAAACATAGTTATTTCCGCCCTTCCAATCATCTCATTCTCTCTAGTTTAATACTAAAATAATTAATTAAGATACAAATTATCAAAGTTAACAACCTTATATTCAAACAAAATAAAGGCACCATGCACCGACAGGGATGTTTACAAGGAGTCATACTCATCTCATGCTAGAAAATACACTAGTCAGCTCGAAAACTATCTATCAATCTAAAATTTTAGGACACGCTAAGCTTGTGTACAACTCGAATCAACTCGATCTACAAAGTTGAAACTTTATATAGGTTTCTATATAATTTTATCGTAAGCTCGATCACTCAACTCAAATCTATCCAAATCAATTGTCTCAAATTTAATTAAGATTTTTAGTTACACCAACCAAAATAAAAAAACTTTGCAACTCTTTTAACATTTCACTAAAACCTTAAATACAAGCTAAACTGTCACACCCTCAAAATCCACGTGCGGAGTTTAACCGCGAGGCGTGTGAACAAAACAGGATCACAGTCAATAGTTACTCAGAACGACTCTATATGCAATAATGAACCAAATCAACCAAAGTAAAACTTGAAAACTGTGCGGAAGCGTATAATAAAAACAACCCAAAGAAATAGAAATGTAAAATGTGGCAAAACATGTGCCAACCCAATGAACAATACCAAAGATTTAAAACATATATAATGT
>BJCM01042608.1:0-10106 GCA_018326385.1 Flaveria bidentis | reverse complement strand
TATATATATGTGTGTGTATATATGTATGTATGTGTGTATATATATGTGTGTGTAACTATATATATATTCTTCTATCTTCCATTTATTATTTTATCAAGATTTAGTTTTTAAAATTTTGGAAGTAAACTAAATCTTAAAGAGAAAAATTCATAAATTAAGAATTATATCCATACTTTCACGTCTTCACGAATCAACACTTAATCTTTAATATTCTTTCAAAGCTTTTATCAAAATTTTTTCAACCCCCACAACTGTCTTTCACTTATAAAATAACAAAATCCATCCAAAGTATACTCTATTATACTAAAACAACTATTACATAAAATAAACAAAAATACGTCTAATAAATGCATGATATGAAATAAAAACGTACGTTAAAACAAAGATAAATAATACCTAAAAATACTATTAACAAATCTCCGCAATCATAAATATTTCATTGTACTCAAGGAAGTCAAGAACAAGTATAAACAAGAAAGTGAAAATAAATAAGAACAAAACTTATAACAACTACATCTTTTATCGTCCCATATAAAAATTGTGAGCATAAAATCATATTATTATGTTAACTTTTAATTGACATGCTAAATAAGGCTTTCAAGATTTTTTTAGCAACATATACCCGATTTGCTATTTTTGACCTCTAGCCCTTTAGTTCTAGACTTATGTTTCATATGAATTAGTCCATGTTATACTGATCGTTTAAGTGTTCCAACACTTTTATTCACACGCTGAAAATCTTTCTATCCCAAGAACTATAGAGAACAAGTGGTCCAAGTTTTCATCACGTGAGACCATAAAATAATTTGGTACTAGTGTTGTTAATTTTTCACTGCATAACTTTTTTTTTCTCGTACTTTTTTTTCAATTTTTCCTTTTCTTCTTTTTTCTTTTTTTATTTTTATTTTTTTTGAATCAATTGAACTCGGTTCTCAACCTATTTTTGCTAGGTTTCAGCTTCCTTACGTGATCAGATTGGTATTAAACACATATGGATATTAAGTATTTTATCTGTGTAAATTCAAAAATAAAGGGCACTAGCGTAACGGGATATATGTATGTCTTTTCATTACTATCAACCTTTTTGGCATGCAATATATGATTACTATAATAGATTCAATATCATTTTTCATGTTATTCTCAAAAATCATTTTTCATTCTTAGATCATCATTATTTGAGTGGGACTTTCTTGTGTATGTTTGTTAGTTTGTTTATTTACATTTCATGTTAAAGCTGTTTAACTCTTTAAAGAACCTATTATCTAGTCATTGCTCTTAGGGTAACGTGTTGAATCTTATATCGTTTGCAATATTGTCATATGTCATAACTTAATTAGGTATACATGTTCAACAAGTTATTAACACTTAATATAACTTCTTATATGACACATTATATATACATATTAAACCAAGATGTCGGTGGCTCCAGTGAGCTTTTTCTACTTTTCATTCCTTCCGTAAAAGTTTATGGGTGTTTATTTTAAAGCCATCATCTTTTACTTTTTAAGGGAGAATCCTATTCATTTGGTTCATACTAAAAAGATAGAGGGTTACAGAGAGAAACCCTGTAGAAAGGGGTGACGACCGGTTTGCAGTCTCGTTTCAGGCGAAGGCGGGTTAAGGTCTCGCTTACGCATTTCTTCCGCTTGGCTTGCTGTTTCCGGCAATGGTAGCTTGGAGAGAGAGGGGGTTAGACAGAGAAACCCTGGAGAAAGCGGTGACGGCCGGTTGCAGTCCAAGTTTTGGGGTCTCGCTTAGGCATTTCTTCATGAAAGATGACAACGGTGACGGGCGGTTGCGGTCCAGCTTGGTCTGTCGTTGTCGGACATCGTCGTTGCCCGTAAGTTCTCTGTTTCTCTTAGATAACTTCAATCTCTCTTTGTATAGATAGAAACTTAGAAAGAACAAAATGTACGATAGAGATAAAGGGGGAAGAGAGTATCCCGACTAGTGGTCATTTTTTACCGTCCCCGGCGTCCATGTGTCACATCCCGACGGATACGTGAAATGCTTGGGTGTGACTCGTTAGTTCAAAATACATTGATTATCATGTCACACAAATCACAACAATAAATTAAACATTAATTTCATTAACATATAACTTATAGGATTACATATTACAAAATTTAGTCTAACATACTAGACTTAGGGGTTGTTTGATTACCGCTGACTTAATAAGATCTGACTTAGTCAGAAGTTCTGACTGAGTCTACATTTGACTGAAACTTGGTTGTTTGATTCAGTATCTGACTGACTCTATTGAATGATAAGAATAACTATATTGTCCAATTATTTTAACTCGTATGATTATATGAAACAAAATGTGAATTCTTTCTATTTTATCAGTTATGGTTAAAGGCGATTGCAATCCACGCACCTAAAACCAAAAAGATTTCCCTTTATAACACCATTATCACCCAATACACACAACTTCATCTTCTCCTTCATTATCACCTAACACACACAACTTCATCTTCTCCCCCATTATCACCCAACATAGACAACTCCCCACCTCAAATTGGTCGACCGACTACCCAACCTCACCGACAGTCAAAATGGTGGTACCCCTTCTCCAAATTGGTCAACCTAACTACCCCCACCTCACCGACAACCAAAATGGTGGTACCTCCTCCTCAAATCAGTCGACCCGATTTCCTCCCACCTTAGTGACGGTCAAAATGGCGGCAGAACCGGTGGTCGAACCGATCAGTGAAGGAGGGGGTCACCGAAGGGTGGGGGTTTGGTGGAGGAGCGGGTCACGTGGTGGGGAGACCGCCGGAGAGGGGGCACTGACGGGTGGGGAGACCACCGACGGGTGGGGGTTTGGCAGAGGAGGTGGTGGGGAGACCGCCGACGGGTGGTGGTTTGGCAAAGGAGCCATTGTGCAAGGGTGAAGGCGGTATGAATTCTTGGTCTTCGTCAGCATGTTTCAAATCTAGGTCCGGGTGAGACTAAAAGGACCTAGTCAGATCTGATTTCAAGCATATCAAACAAGCTTACTCAAACAAACAACCCCATATACATTGTAATCCTAAGCAAAAGTATATCTTCAACACATCAAATATCTCCAGCAAGAGTAAACGTGAAAGTATACATATAGGCTGAAGTCAAACAATTCAATAGTCAACCATATGCACAACTTTCCTAGGTAGCCATGCCGATCACTATACATGTTGAAGGTATACACGAGATTATAATACATTTTGCTTACCTGAAAAAACATACTCAAAACGGTCAACAAATAGTTAGTGGGAACATAGGTTTAATTGATATAAATTATTTTGAATTCATGTAATACATCAAACTCACAACTAAATCTATACACATGTCAAGTGATTCATAACTGTCAAATACAAATCATGCAATCAAATAATATAACACCATTGCCCTCATCTCAGCATATGCAGGTTGACATTTCCTAAGTAGCGCTATCTATATTATTTGATGGTTCCTCATCTGAATTAATGGTTGTGTCAATATGACAGTCCAAATCAAATTTCTCAAAAATGCATCCAATTCAACACAAAAAGTATGCTTTTCCCTCAAAAATTTATAAATCAAAATGAGATTATGTTACTCACCTTAATTCCAGCCAATAGATCAAAGAATTCCTATAAAATAATAATTTGTTAGAATCAATCTATTTTCTTTAAAATTTTCAGCATTTAAATCATAAAATTTGCCAAATTTTCAATTCAATAGCTTTCGTCTTTCAAAAATCACCAAAATTTACTAGCCTAACTTCTGAAATCTATATGATCTCATAAAACTTTAGATTAATAACTCTTAACAGACAAATTTCTAAAATTTCTACAAATTTTACATTAATTAGAAGAAATAGTTAAAAATCTCTAAAAATTTCTAACTCCATACACATTGCGCTATTCTAAATATTATATTTTATGTAAATTTTCTATAATTTATCTCACTATTTTGCTATTTCTTTAAATTTTCTATTCACAAAATGTTCGAAAATATAAAACTCAATCATACATACGAATTAAGTCACGAAATTTATTCAGGTATTCTTATAAAATATAAGGGTTATAATATAAATTTTCCAGATTTTTACTATGTTTGGAGCTTCTATATAATAATTTCCTTTCATTACCTTGAATTAATTATATACATTAATGTACTCAATATTATTACATCAGAATTTACAGATTTTTATTTCTAATATTGTCTAATTCTATTATCACAATCACAGTCATTTAGGTATTTAATCTAATTCACGAAAAACATCTATGTTTTCAACCACTTAAATCTTGTATTTTTATTTAAATCTTTGGTTTTATAAAATCTTTAATTTTTCAGTTCTTGAATCCCCTTTCTTACTGATTGTTGAATAAAATCATATATATGTGAGTTTTTTTGTAAAAAATCTTGATGATTTAGCTAAAGGGTTGATCATATGTGTTAGTTAAACACATATATAACTTGTTAGTTATGGATTTGAGATTCACACCTTGTTTGATGAGAAAAACTAAGGGAATTTCTTGGCTTGACTCCTTAATGATCTTGTTGACGTAATTTTTCTTTTAGCTTAAAGGTTGATAATAAGCTAGTGGGAAGTAACTTGTCCCATGTTTTTCTTGAAGGTGATGATCGGTTTTGAACAAAGGACGGTGGTGTTGGTGTATGGTGTGAAAACCGAAAGCAATAGGGTGATGGTGGAGGTGGATTGAGAACCTAGTATGAGGTGGTGGTGTCTTGTATGAAAACCAAGAAAAAAAGGCCAAGAATAGTTGTGGTTGTGATGGTTTGCGGTGGGTTGTGGTTGTGCTAATCTCCATCGATTGAGAGGTTCAATAAGTGGAGAAAGTCATCATTAGAGCTAGGCTAGGTTGATGAGGTGATGTTATAAGCTTGATTAGTAGTTCATTAGTAGGGATAGGTGGCAAGTTATGAGGGTGATTAGTGTCTTGTGCTAGGTGGCAGGTTTAGGAGAAGGATTAGGGTCAAGAGTTGGCTAGGTGGCAATCTAGGATGTTAATGACTTAGTCATTAAACTTAGAATTTGTTATAGATTTAGGTGCTTAATCGGGTTAGTTAGTACTTTATTGAACCGATATTAGGATTGAGGTTGAGTTTTAAGTAGTGTTAAAGTGTTTGAGACTTGGCATAGTTTTTATATAAGCTTAACTTGATGTAATATGGTTTGATTAAGTTTAAGTTTTTAAAAAATACATATAATTAAGGCATTTAGCATTTAGCTAACTAATCATATGACCCTAAGATGACAATCATACAATTCATATACATGCACACATAAACATTTATGCACGCATGCTCATGTATCATATGTGCATGTTCAATTAAACATAAAAAAAACTCATATAATCAAATAAAATTACCCTAGTTATCTCTAATAGGATACAAGAATATATTATCAATTTATAGAAAAAATATTGAATGTACCTAATCTTGGTTTTAGGGTTGTCACACCATGGCATCTCTTTCTTGCTATTTGATGACCTATATTATTGTTGTTTGGTTTCTTTAATTTTATGTTTGTTATAAAACCTAAACCCCTATTTCATATTTTAGAGCTTTTAGATTTGGGGTTTTATATATGGAGGTAAGCGGTTAGATTATACTCGTATGAGTGGTGCTATTTATTGCACTTACAGGCTTTATTAGTTGGTGTTGATGATTGTTGTTAAAAGTGTAAGGAACTAGCATTTATGGATTACAATATCAAGCGAAAAACAAACACTCAAATCATGCATGGCAACTCACTCGATTTCATGCAGTAAACCAATGATGTAGCATAACCATGTAACACAATTTTTAGAACGAAAATTCTTTCAACATGGGGATAATGTGACATCCGGAAATTTTCCGTTACCAAACTCTGTTAGTTCCGTTAGGTCTTGCATACGGTGTCGTGAGCACACACTAGTTGTCTTTGAACATTGGTGACTTAATAATAATAATCTATGATAAACAATAATAATCTAATTAATAATGTTGATTATTGATTATGTAATTCATGAACTTATAGAATGTTCAATATTTATTTGATGAATTTTACGCGATAACGTGATAATGTGTTATATATATATATATATATATTATGTGTTGTGTGACTTATTGTAAATGTTTATGATTATGGTTATTGACTAATAATACTTGTGACTTGTAGTTAAAATTATTAAAGAAATGCTACAAAGGATAACTTTTATAAAACATAATTAAAAGAGGGTTTAAGGGTAAATCTTAAATAAGGCAACCTTAACAAAAAGCCAACCCTAGCCCCCTTGCTGCCATTTGGCCGAAACCATCACCCAAACCCTCACCCTTTGCGAATTCAATCAGGAACACACATACAATTCGGATTTTGATTTGGTTCAAGCCTTCCAAGGTGTTTTGCAAGCATAATTATTGATTTCTACACATCTAAAAGTTAGTTTTGATTAGTTTTTCATGTTGATTTTCTTGATGAACTCTAATTTCAAAACTGGTGATGAAAACATAAAATTGATGATTGTTAGATGTTAATATGATATTAGTTAGATTGTATGAATGATAGATTATGTTGATTATGCAAGAAATCCATGGATTGATCATCTAGTTTATACATTGCCTTAAGAAGAAACTTTTTGTTCTTGAAATTCATGGGTTGATTATGATATGATGTTAGATAGAATGTTTGGATGTTAGTTTAATTGACTTGTGCAAGAAAGTTCATGAAATTGGTGTGTAGATCATAACTTACAAAAAGTAGAAACTTTTTTGTATGGTGATTGGGGATTTTGATGATTTAGTGATGGTAATAATGTTAGAATGAATGTTATAAACTTAATTAGGTATAAAGTTGATGAAAGTATGAATGATTGGGATGTTGGATAGCTTTTGGTGATTTCTTTCCCAAAAAGGAAACTTTATTTTTGTAGAACCTTAGATATGATTATTTGGGCATGCTTATGATGTTAGGATCATGTTAAAATGACTGTTGATGATGTTTAATGTGATAGAATATGTTAATTGAGTTGTATGGATGCTTGGTTGATCATGTAAGGAGTTTAATTATTGGTGATCATACACGATGCCGAATTATGATTAGGGATTAGGAAATCGTGTTTGGGTTTGGAATGGGTCATTATTGTGTATGTTGTTTGGAATGAACTTTATTAATGAATGTGATTATGATTGTCATACACACATGCGAATTTGAGGCCCCTACTTAGTAGGATTGGCAGGATTTAGGATATGAAGTTGTGAGTTGCTGCACATGACATGTAGTGCATGATTTGACTTCACGTATGAATTTTGGTTGTGATGTGTTTATATTTATGTTGAGCATGTTGGTTGTTGAGATTTGCATGAGTTGTATGATGATCTAATATTGTGTAATGATCTTGGTAGACTTGGGTTGGTGATGTGGTACATGTGGATAACTTGTATGATGTTCATGTATGTTAAGTTGATACACTTGATTAAATGATATTTCAACTAATATGTCACTAACGGGTCAAACGGGTCAACTAGGTTAACTTAGAGTTGTTAAGCTTTCGGTGTACACGTACTTATGTACCTGTGTGTTCTAGGTAACCTTTGAAGTGTTGTCTTTCCATTCATCGTCGGTTTTTCTTGTTATTGTTCATTGTGCATCAGGTGAGTTCATGCCGCACACTTTTTATACACTCTCTTATGGGGGAGATAGCATACTTGTTTACAAACGCTTTATTATTATAAGTTGTGTATAGTTTAACATAGTGTGATATACCTTGAAACTTCTCACACTTTCGGATCGTTAATAATGGTAACTAGCGGGAAATCTTGGGTAGTACTACTGAGTTTGACAAGCCCCACTTGTGCGAATCGAGGTCAAACTGGTGTAATATTGTCCTAAACACAAACATCATCATAACCTGGTAAGTTATGACGAGAGGCAACCAACGAAACACGGTCAGCTTCGATCACGAAATCACTATTGTTATTACTTATGAATATAGACTAGCTATCATTTCAATACACTTCTTATGTTATACAAATGTTATTATTTATGTTAAATGCAAAATCTTGAACTCACCAACCATTGTGTTGACATTTTTAGTATGTTATTCTTAGGTCGTTGACTCAAGTTGCCATTAAGAGCACATCACGGGTCTAACATGCATTCTAAGACATTATGTCAAGTCATAACACTTGGATTTTATTTATGAGTTTTAATTATTATGTTGGCATATGTTTTACCAAAATTTGCATTTGTATACTTTGGGTTTGTCTTATTTACAAAACACTACCACATGGTTTTAAAGTTTAAACTTTGGTTGGTTTTATTTTAAATATGACATATAGTGTCGTTCTGAGTAACTAGTGATTGTGATCCTGGTTTGTTCACATGCCTCGTGGTAAAACTTTCCACGTGAATTTTGAGGGCGTGACATCATGCGAGAAATACAAGGATGCGAGAACTCCAAGATGATGGATAAAATATTATCGCACGAAAACTTGGAGTTGTCGTTTGAGAACTTAATGTTCTCACGCAAGAACATCTGGATAGTATATATAGATATTTTCCTTTGTATTTCATTATGTGTGTTCATTTTTAAAGTTGCTCTAAGAGTGAGAGAGCATAGAGATGTATGATAGGCCTCCCAAGGGGAGCTCACCTCGGGTGGATCGAGCTTTAATAATGTAACTCCTTCGGTATTGTAATCATTTGATTAAAAATATCGCTTGCGTATGTTTAATGTTTGTTGATATCATACACGCACACATCCGTTTTAATTTGATTATCAAGTGCAACAATATGTGGAATTAATCGTGTTGAGGACTTTACAAAAAGCTTTTGTTTTTGGGTTGTTGCTTGGCTCAATGATGATGAAGCCCGACTCATCTAAGAGAAATAGACCTCTGAATGTTGTTGATGATGATGTAACGCTGGTTTGGCTCGATGACGATGAGATTACCTCATCTGATCTCATCTGAGAGATCTTATTGGATGTTCTTGATGATCATGAGATTTACCTCATATGGAAAGTCCTTAGGTATATCAATTGAGAGAATTGAAATGCAGTTTGAATTGAATTGTTGGTGGTTATGGTGTACTTTTTGTTTGGGTTTCATTCTTTTGTTGAGAAGATTATAGGCTTTGATGACGCAAATAAATATTGCATGTTCGTTGTTATGGTCATGTATGTATTGGTTTGTACATGTTGTATCAATACTTTTATTATTATAAGTAACTAAGCAAACAAAAGAGCAAAACATGGTTTCTTCGATGTTTTTCCTTTAGAGAAAAACTGTATGGCCCCATTCCCGGAAACCTCACAGTTGGTCAATCACAACAGTTAAAACAATAAACATTATAATTATACAATCTTAAGCAGCGGAAATAATTTATCAAAAACCATTCATTTCATTTAAACCACTGTTGTTAAGCAATACATCATCATTAATCTGTTTACAAAATAATTGTTTTACTGCATTACAAAACAATAGTAACATAGAATTCGAATGGATGTCAGTCTTTCCCCGCCGAGTAGCTTCACCCTCGTGCCATCCTCAGCAATAATTACCTGCCAACTGAAAATATATAAAAGTCAGCGTTGCTGAGTGAGCTCTAGTTTTATAAGTAATAAAATACTTTCTATATGTTGTATATGAAAATACTCTTTTCTGTAAAATACAACTCTTTACTGTATATGCGAGCACGCATTAACTATACGAACAAATATTGTTCGTTCTCTTTACTGTATGCCTTGTACGTTCTGTAAACTTTTATTTTTATCTTTCACTGTCTGTATGGACCAATGAGCAATGCCCCAACTATGTGCGCGATGGAAAACGGGTGATGGGCCATCTATGTCCCTCGAAAGGGTCAACTATGTCCCTCGAAAGGGTTCTATGTACTGTGTACAAGGCCAACCCAATCACCCAGGGTACGCTACAAGGGTCCTACCAATCTCAATTGATTGGCCCTGTGTGCATAATAGGGTAGCTAACCCGCAACACAGTTGAGCTAACGACAACATGGTCGTGTCCCTCCTATGAGCTTGCAAGACTTGTTAACATTTTATTAATGTTCCTCTTCTTTTCTTTATTGCTCTTTCACTTTATTATTACGATATACTTTACATTACGATAATAACATA
>BJCM01042585.1:553-20928 GCA_018326385.1 Flaveria bidentis | reverse complement strand
TAACCCAATCAAACTTATTATTGGAGTTGATCTTTTGTAAACTAACCCAAGAGAAGTAGGCCTGTTGAATGTTTTGAATTATCGTACCACTTAGATGTTAAATGGGTTTAGTTACTTTTGTTACGTGTTTGGAATTATATGTTTGCATTAAATTTACTTTTTAAATTCGAGCCTAACCAAACCGAGCCGAGCCAGCTCGGTTTAAAACCAAGCCGAGCTCGAGTTCAAATTTCTAGCTCGGTTTCAAATCCGAGCCGAGCCGAGCTGGCTCGGTTTATAAACGAGCCGAGTTCGAGTTTGCTCTAGCTCGGCTCGGTTCGGCTCGTGAACAGCCCTAATGTAAAAGGAGAATGAAAATATCAGAAACAGTAATGCACCTCCATATTTGGCGAGAAGGATATAGACTCCAAAACTGCAGAAAATAAATGGTAACATATAACATATTAGCATATGCAGAAATAAATCGTAGAAGATGTTGCTTGCTTGCTTTGATAACAGCAGTACAGCACGAACAAAAAAAGCACATGAATAATATATGAAATGAGGCTGAGAGGAACAGAGTATATTTGAAAGACGTGGAGAATAACCTAACATGAAATAATACTAACAACAGCACCAAGGGTGGGGCAAACAGGTAATTTGAAATGCATGCTGCATCGGTTTAGAGATAAATACAACCCGCATCAATCCATCCTTAAATAAATGAGTCGAATCTGCCTACTAAGAAAACCACAGATGCATTGGAAAACATGAAACTGACAACTTTTCCATATCATCAGATAGTATAACACTGAAAGCATATGCCTTCAGCTCATAATGAATGTTAGAAGGCTTGGAAAACAAGCACAATGATATTTACTTGAGGTGTAAATTACATGAAAGTAAAAATACTGGAATATGGAGGCACACTTGTTATTTCATAATCACTAACGTTTTAGAAAATTCTTACTTTTTATGAACATTTCAACGTATACATGTTAAACAGTGGAAAACAATGATTAACAGAGCACGCCAACATAAGTTTATCGTATTCACTAAAGTCAAGCAGCAGAACATGAAACCAGGATCCAAGATTATGCAAATATAGCAAAGTTGGCAATGACAATCAGACGTAATTATATGAATTCAATAGTTTTAACTGAAAAGAATCACAATTTGCACATGAACAATAAGTGAATACCTCTCCTAGATGACCTTCCAAATTCATCAGCACGGATTTCTTGAATTGTCGGAGGGGCCCACTGCTGAGCTGGAGAAAACTCCGATGGGCTGCTAATATACGGCCCAACTCCATCAGAAGCAGAATGTTGATGATTAGGCAGATAACTACCTCCAAACCAGCTCCTAGTTTCTCTACTGTTTGATGATGTGGAAGATCCATACAACTGACTACCCTCTTGAGAACCAAATGATTGACCTTCAGAATGATACCTGATATCCCATCTCGGTGGAGGAGGTGAGAAGCTTGTGTTTGTTCTCCAGTAGGGCTCGTGTGGGCCCATTGACCAGTCATGGCTAGCTGCATTAGACCCATGCGGCCTTGCAGCCACACAACACAGGGACCCCGTTTTAGCTATCTTTTGGAATCCTAGAAGATGATTGTACTTTTCACGTGCTTTCTTGAATTTTTAACTGCCTCACTAAATTCGATCCAAATCCAGGCTATAAGGATGGTAGCAAATTGAAGCAAACACAACACAAGACCTACCCCTGCTTGAATCAAGCAATGTACAATTAGTTACTTGTGTTAATTTCTGGATGAACAAAAGTAGAGGCAATACTACACTTTTTACTCCTGTAATCAGGGATTCAGGGTTCAAAGCAACAAGATAGTTAGCTATACATAACAGAAATACTTCAAGAAAACTTCAAGGGAAACAGGAAACTTTAAGCAAAGTTCAAAGGAAACTTTAATGATGAGTGAACTATCTATTTTCTAACCAAGAGTGAAGTGTGACTTTCATATCAAGTATTGTCTGTTTAAGGATAAAATATGGTATGCACTACAATCAAAAGCAATCATTCAGGAGGGCATCATAATCATCAAGCCTTTAAATCCAAGTTAATTTCATTTCAGGTTAAAGATGAAAACTTTGACCACTTTTTGGCTCTTTTTTGCTTTTCCAAACAAAAGGATTGAGTGACAGCACTCCATGATAAACTCAATCAATTGACAGACCCCATCTACTTGAATTACTTCTACAACATCTACAAAATTAACAATGCCAACAAAAGTTGAATCGTGATCGTTCAAACAAAAACTAATGCAGACCAGAAACTGCATGCAAACATTTGTTGAACGATGAAATAAGGATCTGAATAACACAGAACAGATAAGCAAAACCTAATGAGCTTTATTGGTGAAGGAGATAAGAGGAAACAGTAGGATACTTGATAGATGTATAAGTGCTGATTATATAAAGTCAGAGTGAGTGTACTTACAGTGATGATTATAGGGTTTGGGAGACGAAGATGATGATGATGAAATGGAATTTTGTAATGCAGAAACCCTAATTTAAGGGAGAAAGTGCCACTGTTTCAATTGCCCCCTTTTCTCATCCTCTTTTCTTCCGTCTCTACCTACCTTTTTCACTTTTCTTTATGAATATGCTTCAATCAAATTCTTGATCATCAATTTAGTATTATTGTTATTCTTATGATTCAAACTATTATAATTCAATTATTATGCATTGATCGATTATATTCTATACCCTTAATTACTAGATTCTACTGTTTGTGAATGTAGTAATTGTTTTTGGATAAATTTGTATTGATTAAAATCTACATTTTTTACGATCTTAACTATTTAAAATCTTAAAACCTTATACAAGCAATAGTTGATTAAGGTTATAAACTATCTCTTCTAATATTATATAGTTAGCATGGTTCTTGAATTGCAAGCCTTCTCTCTTCTCTCATGTTCACCCGTAAACCCTAATTAGTGAAGATAACTTACTTCCTGTCACAAACATTAGTTTCCGTAGTTTGATGATAGTTTCGTCTCCTTCATCGCACCACTTGTCTTCCACTCTCATTGATTTGTCAACGGTGAATGCTTATTCATTTATATCACCCGCTTCACATTATCATTTTTAGGCTTGTATGTTTTATACAATTATTTTACAGTGATTTATTAAGTTAACTGAGTTATTGTGTATTTGACCATGGTTGTATACGAACATGAAACTATTATGCAAGATTCAATCTATATGAATTAGGTTTGAGGGAATGGAAATTTTATGAAAAGATACATGTAATCTAGTTGTCTTGTTAATTTAAATAATTTTACACATTTTCTACTTGTAGGAATATGGATAAATTCGATAAATTTAATAAATAACATACCGAATGACATTTTGTTCTGTATTGCAACCTATACTTTGCAGATGTCTTGTTAATGCCTTGATTTGTGAAAAACATTATATATAAATTGCATTGTAGTCACCGACATACAAATGTAATGTTTGTAAAATGTTATCTATATTTCCATATACGTCCTCTCCTTTATATATTAACGAAAAACAGGTAATGTTTACACCTTTCTTAACACTTAAAACAAAGTATACAAAATACGATTAAAACCATAAATAGAAAATACATGCTTTGTTTCATACATATAAATAAAAAGAAATTGTAAACAAAGAACAGTAATGACTACGTAATATATTACGTTTTTACTTTAACTAGTAATGTATTTGATGGTTACATAACCAATAACCCGACACTCTTTCAAACTCAAACCGCATCCGCAACTACCGTGATCTTATGATTCCATACTTAAAATATGGTAAAACTAGTTACGTATTTTTGTATTATACGCGTATAAGTATAATATTATTATATATGTAAATTAAAAGATAGTTGGATAATAATATATCGTCACGTGTAAATACTTTCGGAGACGGTGCCCTTCATGAAGGGTGTATAAACCCTACTCGCTGTATCGCTACAGTTTATCCGATTACATCATATTTTGCCAACACATTTTGGTTGCTTCACCTCACCTCAACCTAAAGTAAGATTCTCCTTCAAAAATTTCCTTATTTTATACAAAATATTGATTATATCACTTCATTTCATGATTTGAATCTGATATAATCGCTATTACGAACTCTAATCGATCGATATGCTCGCTAATCACTATTGATTTACGATTTCATGTTCATATCTGTCTATAACGATTCATTTGAATTGATATTGATTTGTTGATGTTTTGTTCGCAATTTGGGCGTTGTATTGGTGAACGGAGCTATTGAATACATACAGTCCCTTCGTTAGATGCACTTTTAGGTCAAATTTGAGTACTTTGATAGTTTGATGTAGGATTTCACTTATGGTATAGGAATGTGATTGATGAATGCTTGAATTCAAAATATTAGATATTGTTCATTTTAGTTTTGAGATTAGTTGTTTGTTTAGTTTCAGAAGTTTGATTGAGGTTTGAGTGAGTACTCATGGCTGGCCAGAAGAATGATTATGGGAAAAGATCCCATTATCAGTCTGATTATCCTGGTAATGGTGGAGGTAAAAGAAGAAATCCTGAGGATGAACGAGAATCACATGCGATTGGACCGGAAGATACTGTGTACCGTTATCTATGCCCTAATAGGAAGATTGGGAGTATTATAGGAAGAGGTGGGGATATTGTGAAGCAATTAAGATCTGATACTCAAGCCAAAATTAGAATTAATGAATCTGTTCCAGGGTGTGAGGAGCGCGTTGTTATAATTTATAGTTCGAGCGAGGAAACTAATAGTTTTGGGGAGAGTGATGATCTTGTTTCGCCTGCACAAGATGCTTTGTTTAAGGTTCATGATAAAGTTATTGCTGAAGAACCGCCTGTTGATGATCAGTTTGATGGGATGCAACAAATTACAGTTAGAATGCTGGTCCCTTCTGATCAAATTGGTTGTGTGATTGGAAAAGGTGGACAGGTTGTTCAGAACATACGCAATGAGACACGCGCTCAGATTCGGATTTTAAGTAATGAACATTTGCCACGCTGTGCATTACCCTCTGATGAGCTTCTTCAGGTATTATAAACCATAATCATTGATTACAAATGCTTGTTAATTACTTTATTTACTAACATTATTGGTTTTTAATGACTTTATAGATAAGTGGTGATGCAATAGTTGTTAGAAATGCTCTGTTTCACTTGGCATGTCGGCTTCATGAAAATCCATCACGATCCCAACACCTACTTTTGTCATCCTCATCCAATCTTTATAAAACTGGCGGTGGTTACATGGGTCCCATGGGGCCCAATCCTGGTCTAATGGGCTCGGCACAGGAATTCTCACTTCGATTAGTTTGTCCATCTGAGAACATCGGAAGTGTGATAGGTAAAGGTGGTATAATAATCAAACAGATCAGACAAGAATCTGGTGCGTTGATTAAAGTTGACAGCTCAGCATCTGAAGGTGATGATTGTCTCATAACTGTATCTGCAAAAGAGGTATTTCAAGAACAATCACCAACAATTGCTGCAGTTATGCTGTTGCAGCCACGCTGTAGTGAAAGAACTGAGAGAGAGTCAGGTGATGTTGTACTCACGACCCGTTTGTTAGTACTAGCTTCAAGAATCGGTTGTTTAATTGGTAAAGGTGGTGCGATTATTTCTGAAATGAGAAATTTAACTAGAGCGAGTATCCGTATTTTAAGTAAAGAAAATCTTCCCAGAGTTGCATCTGAAGATGACGAGATGGTTCAGGTATAAATAATATTATTATAATCTGAAAATGTGGATGCTTTTGCTAAATGCTGTTTAATACTTCACTGTAGATCAATTTATTAATTGTTAGTATATATATGTACTGCTTGGCAGATTACTGGAGATATTAATGTTGCGAGCAATGCTCTGCTGCAAGTGACCACAAGGTTAAGATCTAATGTATTCGAGACTAGCGGACACACAACTTCGTCTGGGAGATATGACTCTGAGTTTGACGGTTATGGTAGTTATGGTGGTGCACAGGTAATGATATAATGTGAAGTTGTATTATAAAACATACCTAATGTTTTTAACTACGATTACAATTTATGTTACAGGTTGGTGGAAGTAGTTATGGAGCATATGGTGTGTACACTGGGCGTGTGAAGCCATGATTTTGTGTGTTTTTGAAAATGTAACATGAATGATGTTTGTAATATAGGGAGTTCTTTGAATTTCTGTTTGAAAATTTTTAAGAGGACTGTAATAATGGTTGTTTTACTTCTTGGAGATCATTGATTAAGGGAAAAAGCGGATTATCTTTCTGTTTTGTCATATATGTTCTTACTTTGTCCCCTAATAAGTAGAGAGTTATAGGAATCGGACAATCGGTGCTGAATGTACACTATAAGGGTAGTCTTTTGTATCAGTTCATGAGCCATGCTATCATTTTAAAAGAATCATACAAGATGGCTCTTGAAACGAAAATATTAGACCAAAACCATCTGATACAGATTCGGCCTTGAAGATGAGAACAGTCATCAGGAAAAGAGAGAACATATAACTGATAGAGCTCATAAGTTCATTCTAAAGGTTAATAATCACCAAAAACTACTTTATTCAATCCCAATACATAATATATAGGGTTTGGTAAAATATGTAGTACATAAATGATTAAAAAAACATTAAAAATAAAAGATAACTATAAACAAAGAAACGAATATTAGATATTTGAATTCAAGTGAATATTCGAACTCAAACTGTAGATAATCTTCGGGATCTGGATCCAACTCCGGATCAGTTTCAGCTCTTGGGTCATCACCCGTATCATCGTCAAACCATCAAAACCTACGGATCTAACCAACACAGGAGTTTGGTCAAGAATGTGAACCCTTACCTTCCACAGGAGTTTACTTGTTATACAGTCTACTTAAACTATTTATTTAACTGATATATCATATACTATTGTGTAAAATACCATCAAACACAGGAAAATGGCATCAAAACACACAGCTAATTGCATGAAAGATAAAAACACACACACAAACATACAAATATATTTATGTACGCGTAACACAATTAAACTAGTAACATAAGTATTTTATTATTGCCAGATAGTAATACTCTCGAAGATGCAACAATATGGTTTATGGTAATCATCAACAAGACCCATTGTCCCAAAGTACATCATGTAATGTTTTCCATAATAAGATCAACCCTTGAAATAACCAAATCACTCAGATGGTTTGGTTTCTTGATCTTTTGAAACATCCTTTTCATCATTATCCATGTCACCATTACCACCATCCACTGTGGAGAAACAAAATACACACCAAAAAGATTAAAGTATGTTTGAAAGATTAAAACTTTGTTTCAAAGCCTAAAAGGGATACCTTCTCCTTCACCTGCAGAAGCATAAGCTGAGCGCCTTGCTCGCGATTGTTGTGGTGTTGGCTGATCAAATTTCAAACCATTCATAAGTATTTCATTTATAAATAGGATTAAGTGTCGTTTGGCTCTTTGCCATCAACATATTTTGACAATCACTGAATTATGATTGAAGTATTTTGACAGTATATCAGTTTGTTCAACAATTTAGATATATAATTTTAATTGAAGAAAGTATTTAAGACCTGTAATTTAGGGCGGAGTGCCTCTAATGGTCCTTTACTCTTCTGTGATCCTTGCTGTTGCAATAAATAAACATTGTTTAGCATCCATAATCGAGCTTATAGAAACTTAATTCTTTAAACCATGTAAAAACACAATTTCTATGTGCTTAGCAGATTTCTATTTACAGTGGAGTTTATTTTTTCATTATGATATGATAAATCTTCAAGATCTAGTAAGTTATTATATAAATTAAGCTCCATATGCAACAACTCATATACATTAAGTAAAAGAAACTCAAATAACAATATTTAACCGAAAAAAAGATGCACCAAAGGCTACTGGCTTGCATAAGTTAAAGTTTATAAATTTACAGTGAACAAGTTCGAGTAATTACCTTTCCAAGTGCCCAATCAGCCGAATCAAAAAAAGCCCGATCATGGTCCTGCAAGATTGGCCAAGAAAGTCGTACAAAACCTAAATTATATGACCCTTTTTTCTTTGCGATTTAAGAAAACAGAAAAATGCAAACTTTTTACCTTTGAAATCAATGGGTTTTTCTTTGGTAACAACCCTCCATACTTTTTCTTGATTACAGCTTCCTACACAGCACATCAAGAAAGTATAACACTGTTTCCAATCTTAAGGTTATATTCCACAAACGCTAAGGAGTGGTTGTTTCTCAGACACTGAATGCGGAAATCTGATAGGAAATGCGATTAATTAAAATACAGTAATGTTCAAGTATACACGTACATACCTCTTGTTCCTTTGAGGGCATGGGGTTGCCATCATTTGTTTCAGACATTAGATTTGTATTGAGTTGGACCAAAACCTATGAAGACACAAGCCTTTAGTATTGATTAACAGAATGAAAAATGAAATATGATATTATCTTTGACTGCAACTTTATAAATCAACACGGGTCATTGTTATCGACAACAAATTGTACAAAAAACCAAGATTTATCTCAAATTCCTCACTCACTAACTAGAAACTAGCAGGGCAAAGGGCAAACGCGATACTACAATGCTCCCACATGCGCGGGTCTGGGAGGGTGTCAGGCCAACTTGGGACTGATGTTACCTTGCATTTCTGCAAGAGGTTGTTTTCATGACTCGAACCTATAACCATCAGTCCATAAGATCACATAGCAGCAACTTTACCATTGCTCCGAGGTTCACCCCTGTACAACCAAGCTGGTCTTACCATAATCACAGATTCCCAATGTCATTCTTTAGGGTTACTAGATTACACACAATCTTCTATTAAAATCAAAGCAAGACAACAACATTTTCATCCAAATTTATGAATCCAGATACAAGAATGATGCATATAGCACTTAATCTGTCATTTTGACAATATATTAATGAATCAAATGGGTGAATAACCTAAGCTTCTATATCCTAAACTGTAAGATCTAGATAAAACTATGAAGTCTATGCAAATTTCAAGACGAATATTTACATAAATTTAAACCCCCAGAAAAGATAATCAAGCTGAGATCACAAAGTTCGAATCTTTAAGTGAATACAGTCGCTTTTAATTTAATAAATCAAGTCCCCACTTCAATGATTGCAAGATTAAACAAGGACAGGCATAATTTCTTCTCAAAATCGAGGATTATAAGCAAAACCCAAGTAGAAATTCGATCTAATTCAAGTCCATGGGTGAAAATTGAAGTGAAATTAACTGATTGGAACGACAAATCTTGGAAATTAGTAGATTTGAAGGACTATAAGATGTGTTCATGCTTTGATTCTTTACCTGAATCGATAATTTTGAAGGAGATTGGCGAAGGGAATTCAAGCTTTCTTTCAGATAAATCTAGTTTTCAGGCAGGGATTTTTTTAAGAGTTTAATTTACCAAGATAAATATTTTTTGAAATAAAATGATACTTATTAAATAATTAAATAGGTTGTTGTCAAGAAAAATGATTTAGTCATTTCGCCCATCATCGAAATGGGCTATGTGTCCACAACAGATTAACAGGTGGTGAATAACGATTAATCTGAGGTTAAATAGAAGTCAAAGTTGACCAATTGACTTGGAATTTTTTTTTGTATTTTTTTAAAAGTTTTAACTCACACACCAATTAACTTACAGGGGATTTTATGACGGATCACCGATGGATCTTTCAGTGATAGATGATAGATCATCAAACAGACTTTTTTCTATGGGTATAACGACAACAGTATTTAGAGGGCGATAATTAACAAATTAAATTTCTTTTCTAGATTTCATATGATTCATTAGAAATCCAACTATAATCACAAAATGATTTTTTCCAACGATAGAAATTCAGTTTTCTAGTGGTGCTACTTGTTAGTCAAATATTAAATCTATATTGATATCATCTAAATTTTTATAAATATTTCAGTTTATTCAAGGATCAATCTTTTTATACTATATAATATATAGATTAAAAACCTTAAGGAGGTATTATAAAACTCATATAGTAAAGAGTATTTCTTGAAAATCCAGCAAATTATTCAAGAAATGGATGATTTGATGGAGTAGGAAGTGAGTACCCAAAGTTGAGCAGGTTATTGTAGCTAGTGATCACAACCAAAAAGACCAAATGACAACTAACCCAACATGTATTATAATCTCCTACCAACTCAACTATCTTTATCTTATATAATTTGTCACACTTGCCTTCATTGTTTCTCAATCTATTGCAACACACCATTACATATCTAACCAGCTGCATAGGCTTGTTGAAAGCAAAGAACCGTTAAGAAACCGAAAATGGCGAAAGGAGGACGATTGGAAGAGGGTGATGCATCCAAGGTCCCGTTGCCTGCACGTTCAAGCAAAGGGATCGCGGTCGCGGATCTTATTCTGCGCCTTGCTGGTATAGCTGGTTCTTTAGGTGCCGCCATTGCGATGGGAACCAATGATCAACCTCTACCGTTCTCCACTCGGTTTGTGCGCTTTGATGCACAATATGACGATATCAGGTCTTTCAGGTAAGTTCTATCACATAATCATCGGTTGATAGACGTTAATGAATACTTGAATGTGTATCCATAAGCATCCGTCTTTGATTCAGGTTGTTTGTGGTTGTGAACGCGATCTTATCAGCGTATTTTCTTCTCACTATCCCGTTATCCATCGTTCACATGAAGAGTAAGGCAAGAGGAAGCAGAATACTTTTGATTATCCTCGACACGGTAATAAAACATTAATATTTCATACAACATTATTGTATCACTACTAAGATGTATGTTCTCTACTGTACCATACAATAATGCATGCTTCTAAATTATAACATATATTGATTACATTTTATTTTTTGTTTCTAGATCAGAAACAAAAAATAAGTTGAAATTTATTGGTTTTAACATCCATCTTTTTGTAAAGATCATGCTAGCTCTTTTGACCGCGGGGGCATCTGCGGCTGGATCACTCGTGTATCTAGCTCACAACGGCAACAGTTCCACAAACTGGTTACCGGTGTGCCAACAATACGGGGACTTTTGTCAAAACGCATCTGGTTCCCTAATCGGTTCGTTTGGAGCAATCGTCATGCTCATATTTACAATATTGCTCGGCGCCATAGCATTATCTCGTCAAGCAAAACGCGTGGTTTGATTCGTTCCCAAATTTATCGCGGTGTGCACTACATTTATGTGTAATTTTACCTCGTGTTTCTTGATTGTCATCGTGTGAAATATTTGTATTATTTGTAACGAATTATAAAAGTTTTCATGCTTTATGTTCATTTGATCATGATCTCTACATCAAAAAAACCAAAACATACATAAGATCATCATTTAGCACATGAATTCGCTAATTAAGCTAGTACAGCCACAAGATCATCAATCGATTTCAACGTCTTCTCGTAATACAGATACGATTCATACACCTTCGGCGTCCGAACATAATAATCGAACTGCAGCACAAGAAACCACATGTACACGTCACCAACAACATTTTATAATACAACAAACAAACAAACATACCTAGTAAAAACATACCTCGGCCATATTATCAACCAACTCATTAGCAGTTGTAACATACGAACTCTTCATGGTTTCGGGCACCATCGACATCGCGGTCTTCAAATCTTGTGAAAGATAAGCTGCCTTTAACCTTATATAAAACAACACATACCTCCATGACATTGTCTCCAACATGTTCCTAATGCTGTGGAGCCCCTCTCGAGTCTGTCGGATCCGAGCCACCGCGTCCTCGGGTGAGAGCCCGGGCTCGAAGAACCGCTCTTTGATGAACGATCTCGTGCCCCAGTTTTCGGCTAATGCTACACCGGAGTTAAGGGTGTTTAATCCTAACAATGAAATGGTGGTGGCTATGATGAGTCTCCGGCGGTTCGATTGGGGCTCTTCGACGGAGAATGTGGCTCGTATTGGCGGAAGCGGGTGGCGGCGACGGTGGTGGGAGGTGGTGATTCGGGGGTGGGAGAGGGTGGTGTGGTTTGTTATGGTGATCATGGTGTTAAGGATATGGTGGAGTTGAGGTGTGATAAGATGAATGAAACAGTTGGTATTGCATGATGAGGGTTTACGGGCAGGTTGTGGTTGCTGCCCGGCTGCCCGTTAATCCAACATGGGCCTTTGCTTTAGATGAGTTATCTTGTTTACAAAAATCTTTCATAAAGGACCTTGAGGTTTTAGTATGTGGTGGGAATTGGGCCTTAACTTGCTTATTGTTAAATTTACTCTTTTTTACAAATTGTAAAACTATATGTTTGTTGGATATGTAATAAGTATCAAAACTTACATACTATCTTTTAAACTTTTGATGCTTCTATTTTTTATTTGCTTAGCTTGTTTTTAATTATTCTTAAGTACATATGATATTATAACTCAAATCGATAAGTTTATAAGCATAAGTCAAATTGTCGTCAAGTTAGTTCTTTGCCTGATTTCTTTTCTAGGTTAGACAACAACTCATTCAAGAGCACATTTGCTTCCAACATCATGGTACCTTGGCCTCAAGGTTTATTGCTAGACAATTGTGGTGTGTTATACCATAATTTCTAAAGTTTGATACCTCAAAGAGAAAAAAAAAATGAAGAGAAAGAGATAAAAGAGAAAGAGAATGATATTTTATCAGTATTAGCTTCGTTATAACTCAATGAGACAAACAAATATTAATTTAATAACTTAGTTGTCTAAACCATGCATGTTTTTTTAACAACATGTTGTTATTGGTTAGTAACACTAAGTTAATAATCATTTGCCATAATGTCAAGGTTTAAACCCATGATCTTCAAGAAAATAAAAGCTTAAAACATTTTACATTAAAACGAACAAGTTTTCATCTCGTGCTTGTGGAGCTTGTCTTTCGCCTAATTATCAACTAGTGTAAAATATAAAGGAAACTCAAACAAACTGATAAATTATTCTATTGAACTAGGATCCTCAATCATATATTATGAGTTCAAACATCTATTTCTTTTAAGACATACTTTATTCCATTCAAGGTTAAAAAAATCCATACGAGATAACCACGAAATGTTATAATATTATTTGTTAACGCTTTCATAAAACTAAAAATATATATTAAAGAAGATATAGCATCCACTAAACTTAGAAGATTTGAGCACGATCGAGATGACTATATATAATTGGTTTGTTTAACTTCAATGATAACAACCTTTTGTGGTCATGTAATGCACCAAGATTCTTGGAATATATTTTTAAGCCATAATATTATTACTTTACTATACGCATCTTAAAAATATTATAACAACTTTAATATTTTTCTCAATATATTACATTAGCCGCCTCAACAATTAATCTATTATACATATGAAGGCGTGTTTAAGTATATAAATATGAGAATTGCATAAGTATTAATACGCCGTGTCATCAACATATGATGAGAGAAAGATATAGAAATATTGCACATTCACGTAATTGTCTTAAAACAATAGAATGTTTATGTTTATACTAATTGGTTACGTATTTAACTACCCGTCACACACAAATATATAGATATACCTTCATTGCAAAATCACTTATGTGTCGGGAACCACAGGATTCGCATAATACATTTGTATCTATTTCCTTAAATATGATACATAAGACGGTTGTGATTGCCCCTCTCTCTATTTCTAGGAATGGCAACATGATACATTTATACCTATTGTTATAAAAGTGATATATAAGACGATTATGTAAATCTTTGTTTCTCACTCTCACGACTTCTAATTATGTTTTATACATTAGATACACGTAAATTATGTGGTTATTTCATTTTTCAACATATTTTTTCTCTAAAGAAAGGTCATACATACATATATACATACAAACATATATATTATGAAATATAGAATGATATGAGATGATGTTAACTCTCTGAAAGCAAGGCTTAATCCCAATCAAAATTTGACACTAAACAATACTTTATTTTCAGTTTAATTGATCAATACCTACCACACCAATTCACCATAAAACTCCATTTCAACTTTCCATTTTAAGTCTATATCACACCCTTTATATTTATCAAACTCAAATCAAATCATACACGAAACACAAATACATATGGTTGAAAGAGGTCAGACACGTTTAATAGTTGTATCTATGTTACATGCCATGGACACGTAATGCAAACGACAAATTCGGGTCTTTTTCATTATAATAATTGTTAAATTCTAAGTCTTTAAAAGATTGTATAAGATGTTATCGTTTCATGCTTATAAAGAAAGTTTAAACAAAAAGTTATCTTAAGCTATATTTATTTAAAACTTATCTTATTAAAAAACTTATACATCAAACCCAAATTAAAAAATTAAAGTTCAACAAAGATAACCTAAACGTTTTTACTTAAGTTTAAAGTTTCGTACGTTTAGAATGATCTACCATTCCAAAATGGGATTGTTTTAAAATATACTGATAAAAGTCCAAATTATACAACTCAACAAATGTCAAAACATTGCTAATTTCAAGTATTTGAACTTTGGTTTCTTCAATTCATTATCACCCAACCATAGTTTATTAGGCTCTAAGCCGCTAATCATGACACCACACCAATAAATATTCTTTTATATCTCGCTATTCATACTTTAAATTATAAAGAGATTTAAAATGGAATATTGGGCCTTTTTAGTTTATCAAGCATCTCAAATATTAAGATTCTTATAAATCAGAATGGATAACGTTGTTGGAATGCAATTAAATAATAATTAAATTATTAATATCATCATTGTGGAAAAGAAAAATAATACTAAATTGGAAATACTTATATAAATTTCAAAAACATTTTTACAAAATTATCCAAATTGGAAAATAATTGATAATAAAGAAATATTACCACTAATATACCTCCCATTTATGACCTATTTTACAATTATCACTATATATTTCCTTTTGCCAATTCTGCCCCGTATCAAATCCGATATTTCAACATTGTCTTCCTATGTCAATTTGATTCCATGAGTGAATCATTGGAATTGAAGCATTGGATTGTAAAAACTTGTATTGTTGAAGTTAGCATTTTGATGATTCTCTTCAAACTTGACCAAATGAGGTTCCATGAGCCTTGTTTCATGAGGGAACATAGTCGATGATTGTGACACCATGGCTCCAATGTTGTTGTCGTATTTCGTGTCGTGATTGTCTAGAAGATGAGAAATTGAGCCTAAGGATTCCAATTCCCACAAATGAGCAAGTGAAAATGTCCTAGGGATTTTCATTGATTGTATCTCCATCGCATTATGATCATCACTAGGGACATTTTGGGTAGTTATGCTTTCTTCTTTTATCTCCAAAGGTCTTTCAAGACTCTTTTTCTTGTAAATCCGACATAAAACCCAATCATCAAGCTGAAAAACATACATAGTTAGATAAATTTATCATAATATAAATAATTCAATAACATAAATAGACCATAAAGTTGTGTTTCTTACCCTCATGGACCCGATTTTCTTAGTGGGTTGCGATCTTGACTCATTCAATCGATATTCATGCATGATCCAATCGGTTTTAGTGCCCTTTGGAGGCCTACCTTTGTAGAAAACCAAAGCTTTCTTTACACCAACATATTTTGATCCGCTATAGATTGCTTTATCTGTCCCCGTGGCCTTCCAATATCCTGAGACAGCGGCTCTATTGGGCCGAATCCCATTAGGATATTTTCTATCACGAGGAGTAAAGAAATACCATTCTTTTTCTCCAAACTCCGTTTTTTCTACATGTCATAAGCTCAATACAATTAGCATAAATCTTCCTCACAACAAATCATACTACAAAAACAAGATAAATTTATTTGAAAAACTAACCAGGCAACTCCCAAGGATCAAACTTGTAAATATCAACCTCGGGGATGATAGAAACGGGACACGGTTTTGATAACGCCTGATTTCGCAAGTAAAACATGATCAATTCTTCGTCGGTCGGATGAAACCGAAAACCCGGGGGAAGATTAGAGTTGTCCCTTCCAACCATGTTAATCAAAAGTTAAGAGAAGATATTTAAGAGGAATTACAATTGATGGAGAAGATAAGTGAAAGTGTTTGAAATGTTTGCAAGGAGAACGGATGTGAATTTATTCTAGGGATTTTTTTGTCCATTTATCAAGAGATTACATCATTCTTGATTTTGATTGGTTCATTTGACTTTTGACTTTGTGTTTGTATTCCAATGGGGACTGGTGTGTGCACATACTTGGCAAGATTAAGTCACACACACCACATACAAATATTATTAATTTAATAGGAATCACTCATACCATGCATACCTTATGGGTAGGAATATTTTTCTTTTTCTTTTCTTTTTTTTGTCTTTTTTTCTTTTTCATACTTGTGGTGCTTTAACAAACTTCTTTTGTATGGGCATACTCAATTGAAAAGTCTTAATTAAGTTACCTATATTTGTTGAAATAAATTAATAATTAACAACATTATATCTAACATTTAATATTCAATAGTGCACGTGTCTGCTGTTATTTTTTATTTGAAAGCTATCTAGTTATTAACCAAATTTTGAAACCTTCTAATTAATAGCTATAAAATAATTTGACATTATATTAAGCCTTATTCCTATGTTGAATAAGTGAGTTGCATATTTTAAGTGGTTCTAAAAAGACTATATTATGGTCTACTAAAGATCAAGTCCAAGGTTTATCCGTAAAAGTAAAGGTAATCCTTCTATTGCTTCAGGTGAAAAAACATATTTCCAGCATGAAGTTTAGCAGACCATCAACATACGACATGACTGTATTTTACTCGATGATTATATGTGTTTTTTTATAATTATGAAATCATATTTTCTATACATACACTTATGTTTATAATCGTGTTTTCTATGCATATAACTACACAACATATGTGATATGCTTATAGTTACGCATCACTGTGTATATACGTACATCATATATGTGTGTATAACTACACAATAATCCTGGTGCATGTTTATAAGTATACAATATTGTATCAAAATTAAAGAAAACAAAATACTTGCTTTTATGATACAAAACTTTGCTAAAAGTATATTACCTATAAATGTTATTAACGTTTAGAAATGATGAAACTTGATAATAGTAAACAACTAGTATTAAACCCCGCGCGTTTGCAGTGGGGGCGTAAAACCATGTAAAGTAACGCTAACGACACATCACCATTAGTAAGCATGAACACCGAAAAAATCGTACTAAAAAGAAATAGAAAACAAAAAAGATAAACCTTAACGAAAAGTAGATGTAAAAACTTTAACACACGAGTGAAATGTATGACATCAAACACAATAAGAAAATCGATCTAGGACCAATGTATTGTGTCAAAGCCGTTAAATAGAGAAATAATAAGTGTAAAAACGTTAAAACACATACGCACATTTCAACATGTTAACTCTCAAAATTTAAACGAAATGTAAAACGAAATGTTTTTGAAATATAAAAAGTATATGGGACCAAAGATGAAAATAAAAATATATTGGGATTATATTGTAAAAGATGTAAAGTAAGGGGTTAGATAGAAAAGTAAAAAATTCAAAAAAACAAAACAAAAAAAAAGGTAGGCACAACTTATGATACGCATATTATACAACCCATGATTCATAAATAAGTTGATAATTAATATATATATATATATATATATATATAATTATGCATGTTCCATTTTGTGGAGCCATAATATTTTTGAACGACTAATTGGATCAATGACGAGTCATTGGCTTATTCGATCATCTCCACTACACGAGTGTGGAACGTTGGGGCAGTATGGTGGCACGTCCCCGAAGGGAAGCTCATACACCGGTCTATTCCTGTCAATCCCGAACCTAAGACCACCCTCAAGTGGAAACCCAACTTAAGTGAGAAAAACCTCAAACCCAACCCGAAACTTTCTATTGTTTTATATTTTTATTTGCTACAATGGGACTTGAACCAATAAGTGCTGAATGATTAAGATGTCTGAATGGTTAAGTATTGAATCAATAAGTGGTTGTTTGGTTGCATCTGAACCATTATGTACAAAATGACTATTTTACCCCTCGAACTATTTTGTGTTTAATAAAATGTATATGTTTTGTTAAATATCTGGATGAATACACTAAATGATAAATATTTATAAAAAAATACAAAACATCATAAAAATTATTCCAAATACAACATGATAAAATCCAAATACAACGTATTAAAATTCCAATACAACATATTAAAATCCAAATACAAACTAATAAAATCCAAATACAAACTAACAAATTCTTCAAACAATCAAACAAATCCCAATTTAATAAAAGCCCCATTTTTTTGAAACTTATAAACCCTAAAAATCAAATCCATGAAATTATGTATGCAAACATGATGGTAATCAAATAGATGATAAAACAAATAGAAATAAAGTGTTGTAGTGCAAATCTTGAAAGAAATCAAGATAAAACGTGAGAAATCTAACCTTGAAGAGTTGACGAGGGCGGCAATGGCGATGGGGGTGGCGGCGCCGATGGAGCAGCGGGCCGGCGCGATGGCGACGGGGGTGGCGGCACCAGTGGAGCGGCGGGTCAGCACGATGGCGACGGGGGTGGCGGCGATGATGGAGTGGCGGGCCGATGGCGACTTTGAAGAAGGTTGGCAGTTCGGGTGGGGGGAAAGGCGGTGGGTAACGTTATTTTTTTGTTTATGTTTGTGAAGGGTATATGTGTAAACGTTTTCATTCAGCACCTCCCATCACTTAACCATTCAGAGGTGTTTTTTTTTTCTGAAACAAACACATATATCATTTAACCATTCAGAGATAGCCTTATAATGAAACCATTAGGAAACTACCAAACAGCCCCTTAATAATAACATTTTGTAATAGATGTATTTTTAATTATTTTCTTCATTATTTGTCATTCCAAATCAACAAACTCTGTTATTTAGCTTCATATTGGAGTAGCAAGATGCAATGATTGAAGATTGAATGTATATAACAAAAATTTAGATGGGTGTCCCGCGTGATACGTCGGATAACAAAATGTGTAAATTTTTAAGAAGAATTACATATATTTTCCTTCACTTTTAAAATTACATCTTTCTTAAAAACATAAGTTTTCAATACATAATTACAATGCTCTTTAAGTATGATTTGAGAAAATATATAATTTTACAAGCTTACAAGATGATATATATATACAATTGTCTTAATTTTTATTAAATTGGAAAACAATAGCAATATTGTACTCAAATTAAAAAAAAAATATTTGTTTGTATTGTAATATTTTATTTAAAAAGTATTAACGTGTAAAAAAGCAATATTCAAAAATCATATGAAAATTTTGTTTAAAAATCAACAGACCATATGTAATGGGACGTTAAACCCATACATAACGCCACATAATGCCCCCATCACAATTACGGCGAGCTATTATGTTTAAAGGGACATTATTATTATAACGTCACAAATCATCAAATCCATAATGATGAATGGACGTTATAACTTTATAGGGGTATTAATCATTACTTATGTTTTTAACAAAAAAATAATAGTAATTTGACACCAATATGATAAAAAATATCGTTTAATAAACATTAACCATTACTTATATTTAATATATAGTTAAGATCTTTTTAAAAGATAACTACATATGTTAGAAGTTAAACCACTACTTCCATTGCAATGCTTTTAAAATGATCTACCCTTAATCAAAAGGTACCCTGAAAACTTGATATCTTTCAATTTTTCTTTAAAATTTACACCAAATAATTACTAATCTTTTGCAATACAATTGTAGCGAAGACGGTTAAAAAAAACAAAGATCAAAAGATGTGTACCCTCAAGTGGATAAGCATGGTGTAAAAGGATGAGATAAAATGTGGATGGCTGTTATCCTGCCACGTCATAAACATGAGTTCCTATTGGACGTTAAACCGTCAGATTAAAAAAACATCACATGATGTAGTGTCAGTTGTCTGCATGACGTCGTACCTGATTGGATTACCGTTTCCTACACGTGGCGTGATTGAATTGTATATCTACATGTTAAGTGTGAGTTATGAGTTATGGGATAACGCAGAATATTCTGGTTAATGTTGACCGTTGGATTAGGATGAGTCAATTGTTTGTGGGCGGCTTGTCTTTATCCACCATAACCTACCCCCAAATTATTATTATTATTGGCTTCTTTTTTTTTTATTTTTATTATGTGATTAGAAGTTATAAAAAGATGATTCATCATGTAAAGATAAGGTAATTGAAGTGTTGATCATCATTTTCGAGGCATGGGGATGATTGAATTGATGTATAATAATATTAGACTAAAACTTTAGAGTATATATGGTTTATTTTTATTTCCACCCATATAATTTACAAAAAAATAATATTATTTTTTTAAAAACTTCTCATATATATATATATATATATATATATATATATATATATGA